>JAJOOR010044563.1:0-11444 GCA_036250505.1 Solanum acaule
TATGTGGTTACGGGATCCTCTCATCTGAGCACGAAATTCTGTCATGAATGGGAGCGTTAGTAACACTATCCTGGGTTATGCAAAGAAGACGCCCTTTGATTGATAGTGGTTCAACTCACAGCTTTGTGAGTCCTCAGGTGATCAAGGCTCTAAGACTGTCTATAGTTCCTTATTATACTAGGATGAAGGTAACAGTTGCTAATGAGCAGATCATGTACACATTATTGTCCAAATTTTCTGTGGCAAATGCAAGAGGAGCTATTTTGTTTTTGACAATAGAGTGTTCCAAGTTGGAGGTTGCGATTTGGTGCTAAGTATGTACTAGATAGATGTGTTTTCTCTAGTTAAAACTGAGTATCAGACCACACAATCTATCTGGAAGAAAGGTTGATCGCCTTGTTTGGTCACCAGGAGGAGCACACTCTTGACTACTACACCACACAGTCTGTCATTTGTCATTCGTAAGGGAAGAAAGGTTGATCACCATGTTTGGTATCACCAGGAGGAGCACAGACTTTTCCCTACTGAAGGTGAGAAGCTACTCAAATTGTTTAATAAACATCAGTTTAGTGGGATAGCTGTTGTTTGTACCATGAGTACCCACTATGAAGATAGGGATCATCAGAAAATTCTTAAGAAGAAAACAGTCTTGTTAGAGTCCTTTCAGGAAGTCTTGATGAACCAAAGGACTTACCTCCTAAAAGACCTTCTGTCATACCATTACTTTACTTTCAGGTGCTCAACCTTTCAATTTAAGGCCTTACATGTATTCCTTTAATCAAAAGAATGCTACTGAAGGTATCATTGATTATATGTTCAAGCTCTCAAACCATGGTACATAGTCATTCTTATTTTTGCCTCATTTGTGAAAAAGAAAGACAGTACCTAGAGACCGTGTGTTGATTATAGGAGTTTAAATTCATTGACAGTGTAAAACAAATATTCCATTCCCATGGTTGAAGATCTGTTAGATGAGTTGAATGGATCCAAATTAATCTCTAAGGTCACGTGGAGTTAGGGTCAGGGTATCACCAAGTGAGAATGAAAGAGGAGGATGAACATAAAACTGCTTTTAAGACCCATCATGGATTGTGGCAATTCAGAGTAATGCCATTTGACCGTTCTAATGCCCCTGCCACTTTTCAATGATGTTGCTCGGACTCTTCAAAAATGTCACCAGATGCGTGTTGGGTTCTCCAAAACTAGTGTATTTTTGGAGAATCTGACATGGGTGCGGCATCGAAAGTGAAAAGCCCGTGCAACTACGCCTTTCAATCATTGATGCACCTAGTTGACACAGGTGTGTGTTGGATTCTCCAAGAATACACTACTTTTGGGGGAATCTAACACCAACCCGTTCGACATTTTTTGAAGAGTCCAAACAACACAAGGTCATTCCCCTCTAAAAGACATGTTTCAAAACATCTTTAATTATTCAATAAACTGAAGGGCTACAGTGGCCGAGTACTGGACAAGTGACAGATTGTACATAATGTTGAGAATGATTAAAAGGTGGAACAATTTTGAGATCTCCCGCAGCTAATTGATTCTTGAACTATTTTTAGACACACAAAGGATATAATAATGTGGAAACAGGGGTGTGTTTACAATTAAGAGCTGTTGTGAAGAACAAAATCATCATTGGAACAATTACGGCCATGTAAAACTTGTGGAAAAATTGGGTAGCAAAGGTTCTGTTTTGACTTAAAAAGAAAGTGCAGAAAAGAGGTTTACAAAAGAGATGTGTTAAATGTTAATGGAGTAAATAACACAATAATCTACTAGACAGTAAAGTAGTGCAAAATAAATCAAACTTACTGTTCCCGGACTTCATTCAGTTTAGTGTGAACCCTGCGTGGCCAAGAAACAAAATCAGATCCAGATCCAACTCTGAATATATTGATCTTTCCTTATACCCTAATAATTTTTTTCTTTGCTAATTAAATTGGTTATCATGGGAAAAACAGAAGAAAAATACATACGTGAAATAGAGGATATTACAAGCCGTTACGGCCCCAGCACCAAACATAATACCTGCAAGGGAGGGATCAGAGTTTGAGTTATTATTAATGAATTAATACAAAAAAAGAGAAATTAAAAAATTAGAGTGTGGTTGAATTACTAGTACGACGAAATGAGCGATCGAGTTCAGCAGTGGATGAAACTTTGTGGCAGTATCCCCTGCAGAATCAAAAATAAAAAAATCAAAATAAATTCTTTGAAAGATGAAAATTTGCAAGACACTTACATACCTGATTTGTGTTGTTGCCCTACCAGCCCTAACAAAAAGAGGAAAAAAAAAGTTGAGGATAAATCAAAAGCTATAAAATCAAGATATTAGCTGCAACCAACTCACCTTCCGAATAGGAAAGCCATTAGCGGACAATAATACAAACTTGTTGAAATTAAAGAAGCAAACCCTAGGCAGCAGGCATGATGATGAGCAAACAAAATATTTTTGTGAGAGAAATATTTTATTTTACTTTATTATATACTACTACTTTTTTATTTTATATATATATACACTAGATATGAAAAGGCCTGTTAAGGGCCCAATATTACAATTTATAATCTTAAATAAATATATTAGCGGTTTCAATATATTATAAGTATTTAATTAGTTTTTTGAAAGAAAATTGTCATCAATATTTTTTCTAATAAAAACGATAGTAAAATGATAATAAAAATCACACTTTATAATAAATTATTATTATTATCAAATAATATAACTTATTTAAATTGTCTTAATTAACACTACAATATCATATGATCCAATGGTTATTTGAACAGAATGTCAAACATACACATTCGAATTAAAAAGTTAATTAAAATTTAATAATTTATTTACTCATCTAATGATAATAATTCAACAAACAATTTGAGTGAATTAATCTTATTTACTCATTTGTGTTCTACTTTTCCTTAACGTAATATAACCATGAAAAACAAATTAAATTATACCTTATTTCTTAAGATAATAAATATTATATTTGATTATTTATTTTTTATAAATATGAAAAATAAATGAACACAAAGAAATAGATAATCTTTCTATTTCACTTTATTTATTTGAAAATCAACGTTGGATTATAAAAATTACAAATATTACTTAAAGTTGTATTTGAAATTTGAAAAACATTCAAAACTTTTTTAATACTTTAACTATATTTTTTTCAAATTTTATCCTAAATTATTAATTTTTATAAAATGGCTCCATTTTAATTATATATCATATTTTATTTTATTTTTAGAAAAAGCATATTCAAATAATCAATATTATTTGCAAAATCAATAACTCAACACAGATTCAACTTAATTTTTTTTTTTAAATGGATTTTTTTGTAATAGTATGTAGTAGTTCTTATATAAGATATAATCTATGACATTATACGATTATTTATTTTGATATATTACTCTTTTAGTGCAATTTGGTTGTATGCCTAAGGTTAATTAGTCAAGTAATTTTTAGAAAATGAGGAATGTAGATCATATTTAAAAAGATATAATATATATAAATATGTCTTTTAACTTGACCTCACTTAACATCTATGGCATTTAACTTAGTGTGCACATGTTAGAATTTAAACTTATATAAATTTGAACAAGTAGACCCACGTGTCCTACGAGACATAATTCACGTAGGACGCCACATAGGACATGAATTGTATAGCCGCGTAGGACGTCAAGTAGGACACACTTGTCTACTTATTCAATTCTATACAAATTCATGCGTCTACTATGCACATCAAAAATTGGAGGACATTGATGTATTATGTATTATGACTTTTTAAAAAATATATTTATTTTTTATATAAAATTTGACCAAACACAACTTTAACTATATATTTTTTTAATAAAATGAAAACTATATTTTCACGATCGAACCACATTAAGAAAGGAAATGATTAAAAGACCTCGAATTTAAATTTTGAATATGAAAAAATCTCATTAAAAAGTGATAAGAACATTCAAAAATAAAGACGAATTCAAATTAATAACACTCTAATACATATATACAAAATCAAATGATAAATTAATTATTTTGTTTTTTTAAAAGGCTTAAGTCATCTACAGCCACTTAAAATTGTCCACATTATTCACTTAGAGTACACCTCAATTGAGGCTTGTATCTATTGAACACCTCTCCCACATTAAATTTATACCACTTGAACACGTTTTGCCTACGTGACATTTTGAGTGTGATTCACAACTAATGAGCGCGTGATTTCTTACATTTTTTAAAAATAAAATGAATTTGTCTTCTTCCTTATGCGCCTAAATGCGCCTTACTCCTCCACCTTTCTTCTTTTGTGTGCTTGTTGCCATTACTCTCCACCTTACAAGCAAGCAGCTGCCGCCGTTGCCGCCATAATCATCCACTAACAACACCCTTCTTCCCTTTTTGCTTCTTTCTTCTTCATCTAGCTTATTCGGATCCTGCCGGCTAGTGACGATGAGTTTGTCACTCATACAAGGCTACTTCTTGCCAGAGGAAGAAGATCAAGAACCTACAAATTCGACGACAACGAAAATGATAAAGTTCCACATAATCATTATACACTCTTTTCAAGTCCAACCCTTCTTCATCTTTCAAGCTTCCGATTGCCCTTGACGCCTTTTTCGAATTAAATTACTCTGTAATTTACTCTTCTTCTTTTTTTCAATTGGAGCAGCAAAATACTAATCTAAATGGATAGGCGATAAAAAATATATTATCCTTTTTTATCTTATTATGTGAAGTGCAGTTCGTATGAAATTTATTATTGAAAATTTTAAGGACGTCGGAGCTTAATAGACGTGGGTGGAAACTGGAAAGAGATATGGTGGTGGGATACCAGGAATAAATGGGGAAGGAAGGGTCGTTAATAAGAATCAATCTCACGGTTATTAGGTTCTTGAAGGAAAACAAATAATGACCTACTGAAATGATCTGTAATGTGTAGTGAGATTGAATTATTCGACATGTACCATTAAAATAATGTATATTAACAAATCTTACATCATGTCTAAGGTGCTCCTATAAATCTGAATGTACCCCCAAAAGAATTCTATACGTATGATATGGTTTTTCAGCTCAGAGGAAAGGTAAATGAATACATGCAGTTCATACATCAGCTTATTTCATCTGTCATATTCGAACTTTACTTGATCTGATGATAACATCATATGAGCCAGACCAACAGTTGTAGAGATGCTCAATCCGCTTGCAAGTTTGTAGAACTTCATCCAGAGTGCCAAAGGGATCATCTATTTTCCGAAGGTTTTTTTTTTAATTAACATGTTGAATGCCATTTAACTCAAACCAATATCTCCTAAGAAGGCAACAACAATGATCATCTATTTCCCAAAGTTATTTTTTATTGACATAGTGAATGCCATGTAACTCGAATCAATAGCTCCCTAAGAAGGCAACAACAGTGAAAAAAGCACTTACTTGATAAAGATGTGCATCTCTGTTGATAAAAGGAAGTTACCTGCAACAGAAGTGCAAAAAGTACATAAATGAAAATTAGAAAGAGTCACATATAAGGAAAACTTTTGAATAAAGAGAATAAAACTGCTTGAATGAATATCCCAAACTAAATGTTGCAAAAAGGTAATCCTTTCTACAACTTCATTTTATCATCATCAGATTTCTTGATAACTGGTACTAAGATAAGATGGCAATATGCAGGACCAACATATATTCAATCACACATTTCAAATAGTAATTATGTCACTTAGGTTACCATGAATACAAAATCAAATGGCTTATTACGCCACTTCTAGACACTGCCAAGCAAACAAAGATACATCATAAAAGACATATCTGATTTATCGCTATGGACAGAAAAAAAAGCATTTTTATACATACTACTTGCCTTTTATGTCAGAGGAGGTTAAAATCAATAAGTATTTTTCTAATTTGAACTTTACACATCATTAACAAAAAGATTTAAGTAACTCCACACAACAAGTAGTATAAGTGTATATTATGTAGTATTAAATAAGCTGCTTGTAAAATTTTAAAATACTATAACGTCAAGACTCAACATTAAGTACTTAGAGTTCTTTACACACCCATTGATATAAAAATATGTTTCACCTCTATGCAAGATAAGAAAAGTAAGAGAGAGAAGGAGTTAGGATAAGAAAATTATACCAATATCATATTACATGAATTATGAATGTTCAATTTAGGAAAACTAATCACATTTGTGTTAGAAAAAA
Organism: Solanum acaule; assembly: GCA_036250505.1. Taxonomy (NCBI): domain Eukaryota; kingdom Viridiplantae; phylum Streptophyta; class Magnoliopsida; order Solanales; family Solanaceae; genus Solanum; species Solanum acaule. The sequence continues at coordinate 6,211 of JAJOOR010044563.1, forward strand.
CTTAATACTTTTAAAAGAAATATGAACACTCTCAAATGTTGAAATGTATGCATAGCTAAATAAGTTTACCTTCAAAAGTAAATAAGTAGAAACTAAACTGAGAAGCTTTGTGTCAGTAGGCATTTTGAGAGTCGAGACTCTAATGTGGAACATCTGAAACGAATTTGGAAGTTGATTTGGTGTGGTCTTTTGAAGTACGGAATTAAAAAACTTTTGGTGGAAAGCTTTGAAATCCACCATTGTTGAAGCTTGGGTCTGACTTGGTGATAATAATTTCAGTTGGTGATAACCGTTCTAGCCTCCATTGATGAGATTCAACTGAGTTTAATTATGTTCCAATACACCATTACTGGTCCGTATTATTGAGAATATAGTTCTTTAGACTTGTAAATAATAAAAACCAAAAGGAAGAAAATGAATGTCGAAGATTTAACTCAGGATTTGGCCAAGTAGACGGACTCACAGTTAATAAGATGATTTCTCTGATAGTTATTCTGGCACTTGATTGAACACAGGATCTGTACCACTGGATGGTATAATCATTTTCTACATAGTTGACTCGAAAACAATAGTCATTTTTCCTTCCACTGTCCCATATTAACAACATACAACAAAGAGAACAAACAATAATGAAAAAACTAAGGAAGTAAATAAATATCAAAGATTTAACGGATGGACTCACAGTTGATAATTTGATTTCACTGAGAGTAACCACAATAGATATTCAGGCGCCTGATTGAGCACGAGATCTGCACTAATAGGTGGTATAATTCTTTTTCGCATAATTGACTCGAAAAGAGCAGACTCATTCTCCCTTCCACCTCTTGATCTAGATAGGAATAGCTCATCAGCCTCTTTAAGATCTCCCTATAGAAGATAATAATGAAAACGCCTTAAAAGTCATACACATTAATATTAGAATCAAAACTTACACGAGTGATATGTTGAGCTTTCAATCAATAAATACACTCTACTTATGGGTAGAAACATTGCTATCTGATTTTTTCAGGTTTATTTTTTTACATGCTTGAACAAAAATTTCACATCAGAATAAGAAACAACATGAGGATGGTTTAGCCCCCATATTCATGGTTTTGATGTGCGAGTAAGATTTGACATATGTGTTTTCAAGTAACAAACAAAGGTTAAAAACTAATTTTACACATCAACTAGATTAGTCTATCAACCTTCATTCATTTCAACTTATGTATGTATAGTTGAATGCACAACCATTAGTGCTACTAATGAAAAGAAAAATTTAGTATTGTAAGAAGGAGATGGGACATAGTCAAATGAAAGGCCTGATATAAGAACAATATTGTCATACTTCTCACCAGAAACATCAGCATGCAATATAATATTAACCTAATATTCAGTACAAAATATAACGTGTCAGAAGTCAGAATCAACCTTGGAACTTGTGTTATCGTAGTAGAGTAACATATAAGCGAAGTAACTAAAGATAGATTACCTCAAGATGACTATTCAGATATGCAACCTGAAATAGGTCTCAATGGACTTTGTCACAACATCTGCAAATCATTGTAATTCAGTATGTTCAGAGGAAAAATATTTAGCTTTTCAATAAATAACATAAGACCTACAATACCTATTAAACTTGCCAGAACCATATAGAATTTAATTATGACAACAAAGATAATTGCCAATAAAGATCATTTGTACATACATATATTGAACCAAAATTTTTATTCCTTCTTTTGAGCTCTCTCATCTTCTTGAGTTTCTCATGAGTGACCACCTCTTACACTTGACTTCAGATTTCATTTGCACTTTTTTGGCTTCTCATTAATCATCACCTTTGCAGATATGTTCCAAATTACAGCCAAGAAACAATTCATTAGTGAGTTATAATTTTCTTGTTTTAGCTTCGAACCATTTGTGCAGTAAAACAATCAGTAAGAAACTACAAACAATGAGCACTATACATGAATAGGTTGACGTGATAACTTAACGATCTCTTCGATAGTAGGGTAAATATCATAGTAGGTTGAAGAACCTTGTCTAACCAAGAACATCATAAGATCAAGATAACTTGATAAATATCATGAGATGTCTCTGCTGGAATGTAAATTGATGGACATGCACTTTATTCATCTTACGTAGAGCTCATAACTAAATAGTGCAATTCCTTTGTCAGATAGTGCAATTTAAGTTTGAGAAATAGCAGGTTTATGTAAATACTTGAAATTCATGAACTAATTAAAATGTGCCTAAATGAACAATAATGTAACTTGCGAAGCCTATTTATACTGATGTGAAAAGCTGCAATTGAACCACAAAATATGAAGTTAAGGACCATAAGATAGGAAATTACTTAGGCCACTTAGTTAATTCCTATGTCCGTGTATCACAATTGCCACAATCAGCCTTCGGAAGGGAAGAACAGAAACCTTCTTAGCCAAATATTAAGATTCTTTAAGTTGATTGGTGAAATCTAGAAAAGCACAGTTTAACAGAATGTATTTTATATTTAATAATTTAGTTAAGGCATAGGCTGGACTATCAAAACAAATGTAAGTCATGGTTACTTTGTCTGAAAAGTTCTTAATTTATCTAAAAGTGTGTTTTCCTTTCCTCCTAGGGAATGAAGGCTTGATGTGGAACATTTTATACAAGTAAGTGAAAGTGAAAACTCACATTATTTTAGGATAGTGCCATTAATACAAGCTGATGGTTATAGAGCTATAAGGATAGAGCTGAAAATATCTTTTTAGCCTTGATCATCCTTTGCTTGGCTTTTTTATATAGAAGAAATATATATGTATACATAACAAAACAGAAGAACAGACAAGAAATAGAAAGGTGTACTTGACACATCAATTCATAAGTAATTGAGAGTTGGGGAGGGGAAGTTTGAAAATAACAGTAAGTTATTGAGTTCAAAAAACTCATTCAAATCCTAAGGCTATATACAATCACATCTTTTGATATTTCACTTTCTTAGCTAGAAAAAAAGAATAGAGAATGGGGATAAAGATGATATTTTCAATATGTACATGGGATGTGTAGAGAATATTTGAGCCAAATTTGACACTTAGGCCACTTGGCCAATCTGTCAAATTTTACAGAAGACTATCTTATATCCATTTGTTTTTTCTTTCGTAAAAGACACTTTAATATTTTTACACTGGCAGAATTTTGATTTGCCATAGGTGAATTGGCATGCCTAATGCACAGCCACGTCCTTTCCTCTTCAAGATTCAAGTTGTGAGGCAACTGGTACAGTGATACATGCCATTATCCTTTTTCCGACTCTTGGAGACATAAGGAACAAAATTACATTTAAAGGTTTTGTTAAATGATAACACGCACAACATTGTTTTTATATGTGCTCAATCTGAAGTACACGTTATGTATCTGAAGATAGATAAGAAGGGCTCATCTATATATGTATTTTGCTTTCATGAGCATATATTATTTATTATATAGCAAAGCAGATCAATTAGAAGATACTACTGACCTGAATTATAATAAAAGAAGGAGGCGGCATGGGAAACACTGGACTTGTTTCAGAGAAACTGAAATGCACCTTCCGTCAAGAACAAGCATCCCGTGAAACAGTAATCCTGACATTTGTATTTTGATTTATATGTCCTAATATACATTTATTTGTCCTATCCCAACACTCGTACCCGCACACCCGAATCAATTACCGACATGAATGGTGGTGTGAAATTCGAAAAACACAAGTGTCTAGTCAAATTCACCTTTCTTTCCACGACTTTAAAGTTACTATTGGAGTTGTAGGTGACATCTTGATCTATTGAATCATTGTTCTAGTGCAATTCCTGTTAATTATACCTGAAAAGAATATAAAAATCAACTAATAAAAGGTTTCCAAAAAGATAAATTGAATCTTTAAAACCAAGCATGTTTACATTTTACAAAGGTTGCAGACCCGCAAATAAAAATGGAACAAGAAACCTTGAAAAGGCCTATGCATCAAGTGTGTGTATATATATATATATGCAGACACATGTAAAAAGAGTTGTAGTGTATTATCATCAATAGTTATGCAACCCACTTTAACCTACAAATTGATAGTAAAGACGGATACCCAGTTTGAGCACAAAAGAGACGAAAATGTATAAGGAAGATGGATATTAGGTTGAGTTTGAAGAAGATTTGGGTAAAAAGTGTAAGAAGATGAAGAGAATTGAAACAATGGTATGAAATTGGGAGATGTTACGTTTATTTTTATTTTATTTTATTTTTGCTTGGAATGCTGGAGAAGAATGCAGACGATTCTAGAAATTGGATGTCAGCGTAAAATTACCAAATTACCCTTGGTCGTCTTTGGGTTCATATTTCTAATAATAATAATAACTAGATAATCTTGCCTATGCGCAGCATGGGCCCAACAATCGGCAATTAATTAAATTATATGTCGTTTGTAACAAAAGATTATAACACATCTTTTTGCTTTCTGATAGCGTCTCCCTTTATATTAGCAAAGTAAAGATAAGACAAGCCTTCAATGCCACAAAGTTAATCTAACCGAGATCTGAACATATGCGCAAATTAATCTAAGGTTTACATATATAAGTCTTGTATGATCTATTCTAACAGCATATGCATTTGCTACTGCTATTTCAGTGTAGGTGATCAACTATTTAGTTTTAAACAGAAAACTATCAAGTCTATTTCCACTTTGTTGTATTGTAGATGGAGACAATATGATCAGCACAACTGAAACACTGAGGGTCGTTTGGTTGGGAACAAGTTATCCTAGGATTAGCTATTTTGGGATAACTTATCCCACCATGTATATGGGATAACTTATCCCATCACTATGATATAAATGGTGGAATAAGTTACCCCAAACATAACAACCAAACAAGATACAAATTTTTTATCTCATCACTATTTATTTTTATCCCTCACACCAAACGACCCCGAAGGTGAAACAAAACACAGCGAAAAATATTTATTGTAATAAGAAGATTATATAAGTCGAATAAGAAAGACAGCATCATATAACTTTGATAAAAACATCAAGAGGAGTTACTCTGAAAATCTGCCATCACCTAAGAAGACGAAAGAAAATTAAAGAAAAAATTTCTCAATAAAAAATGAAAAAACTTTAAGTTTATACAACTACATGATGGCTTCTAAGAGCCGCGGTAAAAGAAAACCACCCAAAGCCATAGGCTTATAGACACATAAGAGAACTTGTATCAGCTAATAGATAACATCTAAAAATGACAATATAA
>JAJOOR010044564.1:0-15716 GCA_036250505.1 Solanum acaule
GTATATATATATATATATATATATATATATATATATATATATATATTATTGAGAGTAGTATTGAGCACTGATATGTGGATGAGTTCAAACAACTCAAAATCCTCATAAACCATGTATGCCCACATGGGTAAAGGATCACACTTTTTAGATGAATCCTTATTGCTTAGTGGATCCACTTAGTTGAGGTGTCCTATATTCTGGCAAGGTATATGATAATTATGGCAGCGTGGGTGAGACACTGTATCATCACGTAGCTCATAGTGATGGTTGTCGGTTAGAGAATCTCCCAAATAGAGTTATGGTGTATTTTCACTATATCACTTATTATGTTGTGTTTCAGAGATGAGTAAGTATTTTTGTAAAGTTTAAATGATTTCATTTCTTTAATTCTTCAAATTCAGTTGAGTTTATGCTATATTTATTGTAGTCTTTTCTTTGAATTTTTTGCCTCAGCTATTTACTTACTCGTACATTCAATGTATTGATATTATTCGACTTGCATCTTTTTATGATGCAGATATAGGTATTTAGGATCATCAACATGCGCTTTTTTGAGATCACTCTACACTCCAACTAGCTTTTGGTGAGCCTCCTTGAATTCCTGAGGACTTCACATTTACTTTCAGTTAGTTGTTTTGAGGCGTTGTGAGTCTTGTCCCGACACCTATCTTAAACATTAGAGGTTTCATAGATAGATAAAATTGAATAGTCTTCCAGTATTCACTTTTCCTTGAGATGTTTTTACAAACTATTATACATATGTTATTGAGTATTTTACCGACAGTTTGAATTGAGTATTTACTTTGAGTTTAAATGTTCAAAAATTCTGTTTTAAGCCTTTTATCTCTTGAGTAAGTCTTCCGCTAAGCAGTCAGCCATGCCAAGGATTCGCTTGGGGACCATCAATGGTTCTTGAGTGCCGACCACGTCCAGGGTGTAGGCTTAGGGTGTGACAAACTTGGTATCAGAGCACAAGTTTCAAGTGTCCTAGAATATCTATGAAGCCATGTTAGTAGGATCTTATTTATGGTTGTGAGGGCCCCACTTCTATAAATGAGGGACTATAGACATTTAAGAAAAGTTTCCCTTCTTTCATACTCTAAATCGTGCAATACAATTGTTCCATAAGAAATTTATTCAAACTCGTTCGTTTCTTAAATTTGTTCGACTACCCCTCATACTTAAGATGGTTGAAAAGTAAAGTCCAGATCCTTATCGATGAGTTACTCTCAACAAAAGTCTTGCGAAAGTAATGAGACTGTATAGGGGCTTGAGAGATGCCCTTAGTTAGCTTAAGTATTTAGATTTGAATGAATGCACTCTTATTCATAGTAATCACACGTTTGAGCTAAAAATGAGATGTACTCTCAGATTCTCTTCTTTAAGAATCTTGTTTCAAATGATACCCTTTAAAAGAGAAGTGTGTTTTAGAATGCTTGGGGTAGTATTTACACCTGGAAGCTAGTACGATTTGAGATATTATGAACTAGTAGTAGTAATAGAAGGGCCTCGAGTTAGAATAATTCATGCAGTGGTATAGTAATCTATGAAAGGGAGATAATGATGAGGTAAATTATAAGTTGCAATCATGCACCCAGTAAGTTATTAATGAGGAGTTTTCCTTTATGGGTAGACTAAGAAGTGATGAGTTTGTGTATATTTCATGATAACATGTAGAGTAAGAGTTACTAGTATGGATGAGTTAGAGTATACTTTAACGAGAAGGGAGTTTATGTCAATGTAACATTGTGTTAGTGAAGGCCAAGTATAGGTGTTGAATAAAAGAGTAGAGTATTCATGAGGTGATAGATCTAAGCTAGTTTATGATTTTTAGGGAGAGCCATGATGTTTAGAGGGTTATAGAACTAATTTGGTGATGATGTATAGTGAATGGATAAATAGTACTTAATTTGTGAAAGGAAATGTGACGGTAAACTATTAGTCTGTAGACTGAGAGTTAAAGATTGACTAATTGTCATGAGGTCTTAGTGGACGAGTGTTTATTAATTTTATCTAGTAGTCGTAAGTTTGTATAATATGTGAGAAATCATATTTATAAATGTGTTTCGTACTAAACACTAAGCTTGAATTTGAGATGAGTGTCGTGATGAAAAGGATGGCATGATGGTAATAATGCTCGTTTTGAGATTTGATCTGGTAGTGTTACTTTTGATATGTGTGAGTGGTACAAGTGTGGTATTATGACTCTTTGATGAGAGAAAGGGAGTATGGCTAAGTCATTAGATTAGCAAGAGCATAAAGAGGTGTACAAGAGATCGTATGTAGTCAGATGAGGTTGCAATTAAATGAATAATTTTTCATGTGTGCCTAGATAGGCTATCAATGTGGAATAAACTTATTTAAGAATTATTTTTTTGTTAAGAGGTTGAAGCGACCTTATACTCCATTGAGATGAAGTTAAGAAAACCATCTTAGAAAAAGGTCTTAAAAGGAACCCTAGTACCTGCACATGGAAAGTTCAATAGCCATGAGATTAGCCTTTCATGAGTATTAGAGTAAAGCGAATATAAACTAGTTTAGAGATGGTAGAATAGATCCATAATTTTAAAGTGTCAGTTTCAGACCTAAGAGGGAGATGATAAGATGAGAAACAAAGTCAAGGAGAAACAAAGTCAAGTGTGGAGGATCAGATAGTAATATGTTCAGAAAGAGTTAAAGTGATATATCGATCCATTCATACTCTAGCGTAATCCTCAATGTTTAGTCGTTATAGCATCATGTTAATGTCTCTTATATCATAATTGTGTCCATAACATGTGCTCATATACTTCAGAGAGATTCACATCTATGCTTAGTTCTGAGAAGGAGGGGCAAAGACTTTGGCCCATTGATCTCAATCTTACTCCATAAAGTTATGAATATCAGCCTCAAGATATGAACCTATTCATATAAGCACTCATGTCTCATAGTATTCTTAGTCTCGGGAATTCATGATTTACTCTCAATGTCTAGCAAAATAATGTTATGTCATGCATATTCTTATATCAGAATTCTCGAATGAATCGTGCTTATGATCTTTCGCCCTAAAGCTCTTTAAGTGATCCTTTTTAATTAGAGAGTGATGCTGATGATAGTAGTTGAGTGATGATAAATGGAGAAGGTTGATGTTTCTTATGTTGGTAGTAGTAGTGTGCTTATTCCATCTAAGGTTATAAAAGTGGAGGAAGGATGAATGAAGTTTTACTATGAGTAATATTTAGGTGAGAGTAGTTAGTTAGTTCCAGATACTAATGCGTGAAATTTCAATTGATAGAGATGACGAGAGGAGGAGGAATTCTTAGAAGGATTAATTGGTTAGTAGGAGTCCATGGATTGGCTATAGTACTACACTTGAATGTGGTATTGTTACATGTTGATGAATACATGATGTATTAGATGCTTCTTGAATAGGACTCAAAGTTTTGTTGAATGTAGTGGTAAGGAGTACTATTTTTGGGATGAGATTTCCTATAGAGGCATAAAATCTGAATCTTGTGATTTAGATTAGTATAAACATCTCATGGTTAGCATCTTGTGATTTAGAGATTAGGCTTGAACACAGTAAGATCAGACAGTTTAACTTAGACCTTGGTAAGAGTAGTCACAAAACCCTTGTAGGAGTTATGAGTTATAGCTAATGAGGTGCGATATTAATAAATGAGGGTCTGGTTTAGAGGTCCCGCTAGACTTGAAAGCTACTGGTTGTATTTCTTAAGGCATAATAGTTCCATTCTTACTTCGGGCCCAAATACCTTTGTTTCATGTAAAATAATTTCAAATAGAGTGTGACTATGTTCAAACTCATATCATTCATTACTTATGTTCTCTAGCCCAGTTTCAAAACTATTAGTATCAATTAGTCCCGCCTATTTAGTAGGCAAGCACAAAAGTCAAGAGAGGTAGTGATAGTAACTCTTTTCCCCTCATTCTCAGTTTAACCATCATTCGAGGATGAATGATCCCAATGGGGAGATATTGTAACACCCAGAAATATCTAAATTAAGCCTCAAACCATTCTTGAATTGCGTATAAGGTCGTATGGAGTGATTCTTAATTGTTCTTAGATGCTAAGGTCAATTCTTTAGTGTGAGAATGATTTTGGATATCAATTAAGGTCACTAGAACCCCCTTGCACAAAGTTGAGTTGAAAGCTCCCTTACCGATTAAGTTTTGATGTAAGATTCTATATAAGTCAACTTCAAACGATCATATCTCTCAGCACATAATTAATTAGGTGGCCTATGACATATCAAATAAAAGGTCTTTGAGTCCTCTTTTCAACGCCACCATGTTTGCCTCTTTTTTGAGTTTGGAGTAAAACGTTATGACCGTTTTAGTGAAGCCCAATTGGGCAGGTGAAGTATCACGGTAGGCTTTATGGCCCGTAAAGTGTTTCACGGACCGTGATGCCTTAAACAGTCCGTGAAACCTTCCTTTCAAGGAAGCTCGACAGTTTTTTTAAGCTGGGGTCATTTTGGTCTTTTCCCTATGCGTTTGGTACTTAAACAATGTCATTTTAACCCCTATTCTAAGCCTAAACCACGATGTTTTAAACCTAATTAAGGGCTTAGAAAGTGTTAATAAGTTCTTTTATGTTCATTAACACTTTAAGTCATTAGAACAAGGTTCCAAGAGGAGAAAAGCTAGGGTTAAAGCATTCTTCAAGTTTCGACGATTTCACCAAAGAACTTCGTGATTCCATGTATGTAAGACCATCATAGTGTTGGACCAGTTCATTCTCACACCCTACATCTACTTTCAAATCAGTAAAACAGTAATCTAGTGTTCTATCCTTAGATTTGAGTATTCTTGAGATGAGTTGATTTTGAGTTCTTGAGTTCCTGATTCTTTTTAAATTCTATTCCTTATTATTGAATTGCTATATGTGATGCATTTGAGATTCCTGAGTTGATTCGTTCATGTCTATATTTCAGCATGAACCCAATGAATTGAGTATTCTTGAGATGAATAGTATAGTTGAGTTCTAAGTTCTTGAGTTCTTTGTATTGAGTTTTCTATATTGTTATTAAGATCCTTGAGTTGATTCGTTCATGTCTATATTATAGAATGAACTCTATTTTGAGCTACAAAACCTGAGAATCTTTTAAAGCCAACATTTGTGTTTTAATTTGAGTTTTTGAGGAAGTAAAGAGGAGTGTGAGAAAGAGTATAAGGGAATTAAGTATTTTCCAAATATTTCATTTTTACATGAAGAAACAAAGTATTATTTTGAGAAAAGACAAACTTTGATTTCTAAACGAGTTTATGAGTTCAGAGCAGTTACCTCTTTTAAGAGGATAGTTTGAGCAATTATCTCAAACTAGAGAAAGAGTATGTTTTATACATTTGAGCATGAGTATATATATTACTAGGAGTAGTATTGAGCAACAATATGGGGATAAGTTCAAACAACTCAAAATCCTCATAGAACATGTATGCCAACTTGGGTAAAGGATGATACTTTTTAGATAAATCCTTATTTCTTAGTGGATCCACTTAGTTGAGGTGTCCTATATCTCGGCAAGGAATAAGATAGTTCTGGCAGCGTGGATGAGATGATGTATCATTTCGTAGCTCATAATGATGGTTGCCGCTTAGAGAATCTCCCAAATAGAGTTACAATGTATTTTTACTATATCACTTATTATGTTGAGTTTCAAAGATGAATAAGTATTTTTGCAAAGTTTAAATGATTTCATTTCTTTAATTCTTTACATTCAGTTGAGTTTATGCTATATTTATTGCAGTGTTTTCTTTCAATTATTTCACCTCGTCTATATTACATACTCGTAAATTCAATGTACTAATGTCATTTGTCCTTCATCTTTTTATGATACAGATACCGGTGTTGAGAATCATCAACAGACGCTTCGTTGAGATCACTGTACACTCCAGTTAGCTTTTGGTGAGCCTTCTTGAATTTTTGAGGACTTCACATTTACTTTCAGTTTGGTTTTTTGAGGCGTCGTGTGTCTTGTCGTGAAATCTATTTGTAAATATTAGAGGCTTCATAGATAGATGAAGTTGAAGAGTCTTCCGATATTTACTTTTCCTTGAGATGGTTTTACAAACTATTATACAAATGTTGTTGAGTATTTTACATACAATTTGAGTTGAGTATTTCCTTTGAGTTTAAATGTTTAAAAATTTTGTTTAAGCCTTTTATCGCTTGAGTAAGTCTTTCGCTAAGCAGTCAGCCAGACCAAGGGTTTGCTTGAGGACTAGCAACGGTTCTCGAGTACCGGCCACGTCCAGAGTGTAGGCTCGGGACTTGAAAAATTTGGTATTAGAGCATAGGTTTCAAGTGTCCTAGGGTGTTTATGAAGCCATGTTAGTAGGATCTTATTTATAGTTGTGAGCTCCCCACTTTTATAAATGGGAGACTATAGAAATTTAAGAAAAGTTTTCCTTCTTTCATACTCTAAATCATGCAATACAATTGTTCCATAAAAAACATATTTAAATTCGTACGTTTCTCAAATCCGTTCGACTACCCCTCATACTGAAGGTGATTGAAAAGTAAAGTCCAGATCCTTATCGATGAGTTACTCTTAACAAAAGTCTTGAGAAATTCATGATACTGTAGATCGGCTTGAGAGAAGCCCGTTAGTTAGCTTAAGTGTTTAGATTCTAAAAATGTAAGCTTATTCATATGAATCGCGCGTTCAGCTAAAAGTGAGACGTACTCTCAGATTCACTTCTTTTGAAAATCTTGTTTCAGATGATACCCTTTAAGAGGGAAGTGTGTTTTAGAATGCTTTTGGGTAGTATTTCCCCTGAGAAGCTAGTATGATTTGAGATATTATAAGCAATAGTAGTAGAAGTGCCCCGAGTTAAAAAAATTCATGTAGAGGTATAGTAATCTATGAAAGGGAGATAGTGATGAGGCAAATTATGTTATTGCAGTCATGCACCCAGTAAGTTATTGATGAGGAGTTTTCCTTATGGGTAGACTAAGAAGTGATGAGTTTGTGTATATTTCATGATAGAAGGTAGAATAAGAGTTACTAGTATGGATGAGTTAGAGTATACTATAATCCAAGAGAGTTTATGTCAATGTCACATTCTGTTAGTGAAAGCCAAGTTTATGTGTTGAATAAAAGGGCAAAGTATTCATGAGGTGATAGATCTAAACTAGGCTTATGATTTTTAGGGAGAGCCATGATATTCAGAGGGTTATAGAACTAATTTGACAATGATGTATAGTGAATGGGTAAATAGTACTTAAGTTGTGAAAGGAAATGTGACGGTAAACTGTAAGTATTAAGACTGAGAGATAAAGATTGACTACTTCTCATGAGGACTTAGTGGATGAGTGTTTCTTAATTTTATCTAGTAGTCATAAGTTAGTATAATATGTGAGCAGTTATATTTATATATGTGTTTATTACTAGACACCAAGCTTGAATTTGAGATGAGTGTCGTGATAAAAAGGATGGCATGATAGCGATGATGCTAGTTCTGAGATTTGATCTAGTAGATTTGGCATCGAATTAGTATAGAAATTAATGTGTTACTTTTGATAAGTGTGAGTGGTAGAAGTGTGGTATTATGACTCTTAGATGAGAGCAAGAGGGTATGGCTAATTTATTAGATTAGCAAGAGCATTTAGAGGTGTACCTGAGATCGTATGTAGTCATGCAAGGTTCCAATTAAGTTAATGATTTTTCATGTGTGCCTAGATAGTACATTTGAGCTATCAATGTGGAATAGATTGACGTAAGCATTATTTTTTTCTTAAGATTTAGATGAAGCGGCCTTATAAGCCAATGAAAAAAGGTTAAGAAAAGCATCTTAGAAAGAGGTCTTAGAAGGAACCCTAGTAACTGCACATGGAGAGTTCAGTAGCCATGAGATAAGCCTTTTATGAGTATTATTGTTGTAACACCCCATATCCTAGACAGACCAGAATGTAGATTTCCAGAAGTGCCGGTGCCACCGACGGAGGCCACCTACGGACCGTAGGTTGGACCACGGTCCGTGGATTATGGTCCGCAGAAAGACCCCATAAAACCCTGACCATAGGTTAGAACACGGTCCGTGGATTGTGGTCTGGAGAAAAACCCTAGAAAACCGCTAGGACCTATGGACCATAGGTTGAACCACAGTCTGTGGAACATGGTCCGCAGAACCCATCCTCTGAAGCCGAACGACGGCTGACCAGGACAGACCGTAGGGTGGACCACAGTTCGTGGACCAGGTCTGTCGGTTGGTCCCAACAACTTTTAAGTCAGGGTCATTTTGGTCTTTTCCCTATGCGTTGGACCCCTAAACTACGCCGTTTAACCCCTAAACTACGTAGTTTTTGTCAGTTTTAGCGTAGTAACTAAATTAGAACTTACCCTAGTCAATTAATTCTCCAAAATTCATCCAATTAGAACGAAAAGAGGAAAAAGAAGTCGAGCAGCCCTAGTTCAAGAACGCAGCAAGGTTTCATCAGTTCCAACCTCGAAATCAAAAGATTTCTCCATGAAATTCGTCACCAGGTATGTGGGATTTCACTAGTGGGTTCCTTTCACCCATTAGGTCCCTAGAATTCAGTCAGATTCTTGATCCCCTCCATATTATCTAGACCTGGGGTTTCTAAAATTTCAGCAAATTATTATGAATTTGTTATTTTAATGTTCTTAATCAGATTATCATTTAGTAGTATTGTTTTCGTCTAGATTCATGCATAAATTCAGAACCATAGTTATGTAGTTCTTTTAGTTCATGAATTACATTAGCTAGGACAGATAAACAAATATATATGCCTCAGTTTTCGAATGTTTCATTATCAGATATACATGTTGCATTTTTAGATTTGCATGTCAGATTATTGAGCTATCCAGTTTACTTCAGTATGTTATAAATTTCACATATTCAGTTGGGAGTAGGCTTAATACCGAGTTGGCCTAGGCTTAATGACCTTCAAGTCTCAGAACTACGTGCCTCCGTAGGTTATAAGTCCCTTCTGTGGGCATCAATTTAATGATCACGCCAGTCACGCCTCTATACCTCTAGCAGGGTATATTGGGTCCTATCGATGGGGCTTATACATCGGACTTCACATTTAGCTCATGTGGTTTTATGTCAGTTCTTAGTAGCTCCCATAGTCAGATTCTAGTGCCTTAGCTAGGTTATTAGTTACAGTTTAATATTCAGTTTCAACATGTTATAAACTTGGTCATTGCATTCAGTTAGTTCATGTTCAATATTTTCAGTACAATATCATGCTTATCTCATGTCATTGCTCAGTTATATGCTTTGTTCAGTTATGTATTTTATTCAGCTTTATTCCTTCATGCTCAGTACCCTTCAAGTACTGACGCATACTCTACACTACATCTTCTCGTGATGTAGGTTCAGGTCCTCAGCTTTCAGATCACGCATAGATCGGTTCCCGATCTCCATTTCAGTAGTATCAGTGGTGAGTCCTCATTCTTCGAGGACGATTGACATGATTATATTTTCTACTTTTAGTCTTTCGTTTCAGTTTTTGCTAGATCTAGCTGGGGCATGTCCCAATATTTCTAGTCAGTTAGAGGCTTTATGTCAGACATAGTTAGATTCAGTTTTAGCTTTGGAGTTTGATATTTCAACTACCATTAAACTCACATATTATTTATTCAGATAGTTTGGGTATTCCCCATCATTTCAGTTTATGATATGTTTCTAGCTTCTGCATAATATTCTCTTATATCAGTAAATCTTGAATTATGCTTATAAATATACTAGCAGCGTTAGCTTAGGGTCATTCGTGATCCTAGGTCCCGTGTCCACATCCTGGGGGTAGCTTCGGGGCGTGACAAACTTGGTATCATAGCATTAGGTTCAAGAGTCCTAGGATGTCTGAAAAGCCACACTAAGTAGAGTCCTTTTCATGGGTGTGAAGTGCACCACATCTAATGAGAGGGAGGCTACGAAGTGTTTTAGGAAAACTTCCCTTTGTTGTTACTCTTATCATGTGCAAGGTATGATCTAATTCCTCGTTTCTAACTCGACGTTATGCGTTTTAGATCATGCCTCCTCATAGAGCTTACGAAAGGAATGTGTATGTCCGCAACTCCTCCAGTCCTAGATCAGGAAGTTTCGAATGCAGAGTTCCAAAATGTCATTCAACTTTTGGCTCAGAGTGTGACCAACCAAAACAACCAGTATGTTCCAATTCCTACAAATGCTAATGGTGGATCAGTGGCCTCTAGGGTTCATGATTTTGTTAGGATGAATCCGCCTGAGTTTTTAGGGTTGCAGATTGGTGAAGATCCCAAAACTTCATATATGAGGTTTAGAAGATCTTTGGGGTGATGCAAGTGATTGGAAATGATAGGGTGGAGTTAGCATCCTATTAGCTTAAGGATGTAGCTCACATTTGGTTTACTCAATGGAAAGAAAACATGGGTACCGATGCAGCTCCTATCACTTGGGAGTGCTTTAGTGAGACTTTTCTGGACAGGTTCTTCCCAAGAGAGTTGAGGGAGGCAAGAGCTCAGGAATTCATGAATTTGAGGCAAGGTAACATGACAATCCAAGAGTACTGACTCAAGTTCACCCAACTCTCCAGGTATGCTCCTCACATGGTTGCCGATTCCAGGGCTCAAATGAACAAGTTTCTATATGGGGTATCCGACTTAGTGAAAACATAGTGTAGGAATGCTATATTGCTAGAAAATATGAAAATCTCTTGGCTCACGACTCATGCTCAGCAGGTTGAGAAAGATAAGCTTAGGGAACATGCTAAGGATAATAAGAAGGCTAGAACAGGCAACTATGAGTATTCCCAACAGAAATCGGGTGGTGGAAATTGCTCGCAGTTTCAGCAAAACTCTTCAGCTCCAGCACCTTTATCAACTAGTGTCCCATATTCTAGGTTTCGACAGGATCAGAAAGGTAGGGAATCAGGCTCTAAGTCTCAGGGGAGTTTTTCAGACACCAGAACCTACCCAACTTGTCCAAAGTGTGGTAAGAACCATATGGGCGAGTGTCTTGCAGGAAAGGAAGGATGTTTTAGGTGTGGTCAGTCTAGTCATAGGTTGAGAGATTGTCCTTCTACTAAACAGGGTCAACGAGGCAACAATAGTAGGGCTCAGTCTATAACTTTAGCAGCACCAGCAGATCGCCCGACTCAGCAGGGTAACTCATCTGGTATAGGTGGCGGACAACGCCAAAACAGGTTGTATGCTCTTGAGGCTCACCAGGATCAGGAAGATTCTCCATATGTAGTCACTGGTACATTATGAGTCTTTAACTTAGATGTTTATGCTTTGTTAGACCCAAAGGCTACTCTTTTCTTTGTAACTCCATATATATCAGTAAATTTTGGTGTCAGTCCAGAAACTCTCTCCGAACCCTTCTCAGTTTCTACTCCAGTTGGTGACCCAGTTATAGCTAGATGGTATACATAAATTGCCCTGTCATAGTCTCTTAGAAAGTCACCTCAGCAGATCTTGTAGAGTTAGAAATGGTAGACTTTGATGTCATTCTAAGCATGGATTGGCTACATTATTGTTATGCCTCAGTCAATTGTAGAACTAAGATCGTTCGTTTTCAGTTTCCAAAAGAACCAATCTTAGAATGGAAGGGTAGTATCTTAGCGCCTATGGGTCAATTCATTTCTTACCTTAAGGCCAGAAAGATGATTTCTAAGGGTTGTCTCTATCTTCTAGTTCGGGTTAAGGATTCAAGCTCCGAAACCCCAACTCTTGAGTCAGTTCCAGTAGTTAACGAGTTTTCAAAAATGTTTCCAGAAGATCTTCCTGGAGTTCCTCCTGATAGGGAAATCGACTTTGGAATTGATCTCCTTCCAGATACCCAGCCTACTTCTATTCCTCCTTATAGAATGTCTCCAGCTGAGCTTAAGGAATTGAAAGAGTAGTTAAAAGATCTTCTAGGTAAGGGTTTCATCATACCAGTATTTCCCCATGGGGTGCACAAGTGTTGTTCGTGAAAAAGAAAGATGGTTCTCTCAGGATGTGCATTGACTATCGGCAGTTGAACAAAGTCACAATAGAGAATAAGTACCTTATCCCCAGGATTGATGACTTGTTCGACCAACTTCAGGGTGCTAGTCATTTATCGAAGATAGACCTTAAATCTAGTTATCATCAGCTCAAAGTCAGAGATAGTGACATCTTGAGAACAACCTTTAGAACTCAATATGGTCCTTATGAATTTATAGTTATGTCATTTGGACTAACCAATGATCATGTAGCTTTCATGGATTTGATGAACATAATGTTCAAGCAATATTTGGACTTGTTCGTTATCGTCTTTATTGATGATATCCTCATTTACTGTAGGAATGAGGAAGAACATGCAACTCGTTTGAGAGTTGTCCTGCAAACTCTCAAAGATCGCCAATTATTTGCTAAGTTTAGCAAATGTGAGTTTTGGTTGCAATCAGTTGCTTTCCATGGGCATATTGTGTCTAGCGAAGGGATCCAAGTTAATTCTCAGAAAATAGAAGCAGTAAAACAATGGCCCAGACCTACCTCTCTTACATATATCAGAAGCTTCTTGGGTTTAGCGGGTTATTACAAAAGGTTTGTGGAAGGAATTTCATACATAGCTTCTCCATTGACTAAGTTAACTCAGAAAAAGGTCAAGTTTCAGTGGTCAGATGATTGTGAGAAGAGTTTCGCAGAACTGAAAACTAGGTTGACTACAACTCATGTTTTGACTCTACCATAGGGTTCAGACGTTTTATGTGATCTATTGTGATGCATCTAGAGTCAGCCTAGGTTGTGTGTTGATGCAGCGAGGTAAGGTCATAGCTTATGCTTCTAGACAATTTAAGGTGCATGAGAAGAATTATCCGACTCATGACCTTGAGCTTGCAGCAGTGGTGTTTGCACTTAACATTTGGAGACATTACTTGTATGGTGTTCATGTAGAGGTGTTCACAGACCATAAGAGCCTTCAATATGTGTTCACCCAGAAAGAGTTGAATCTTCGCCAGAGGAGATGGCTTGAGTTCCTCAAAGATTATGATATTCCCACAGTCAGATTCTAGTGCCTTGACCAGGTTATCATTTACAATTCAGTATTCAGTTTCAGCATGTTATAAACTTGGTCATTGCATTCAGTTAGTTAATGTTCAGTATTTTCAGTACGGTATCATGCTTATCTCATGTCGTTGCTCAGTTATATGCTTAGTTCAGTTATGTATTTTATTCAGCTTTATTCTATCCTTCATGCTCAGTACCCTTCAAGTACTGACGCATACTCTGCGCTACATCTTCTCGTGATGTGGGTTCAGGTCCTCAGCTTTCAGATCACGCATAGATCGGTTCCTGATCTCCATTTCAACAACATCAGTGGTGAGTCCTCATTCTTCGAGGATGATTAACACGATTATATTCTCTACTTTTAGTCCTTCATTTCAGTTTTTGCTAGATCTAGTTAGAGGCTTTATTTCAGACATAGTTAGATTCAGTTTTAGCTTTGGAGTTTGATATTTCAACTGAAATTAAACTCACAGATTATTTATTCAGATAGTTTTGGGTATTCCACATCGTTTCATTTTATGATATGTTTCTACCTTCCGTACAATATTCTCTTATATAAGTAAATCTTGAAGTATGCTTATGATATGCCAGCAGGGTTAACTTGGGGTCATTCGTGATCCTAAGTCCCGTGTCCGCGTCCTGGGGGTAGCTTCGGGGTGTGACAATTGTGATTTGATGTATTTGATACTTGTGATTGATCTACTTGTTACATGTGTTTGATCTACTTGTTACTTTTGATTGGCATATGTAATACCTTGTATCCTAGACAGACCAGAATGCAAAATTCCTGAAGTTTTAGGTGCCACCAACGGTGACACCTACGGACCGTAGGGTGACCCACGACCTGTTTTGGTGGTCTGTGGATGGTAACCTGCAACCCTCCCTAGAAACTCAGACAAAAACTATTCTAATGCATGACCCACAGTCGGACAGGACGGATCATGGATCAATGGACCGTCGATCCGTCCGTAGTTCAAGACCCTCAGACCCATCAGAACCTGGTCTCTAAAGTCGATCGACGGTCGGACAAGACGGATCATGGATAATGACCATCGATCCATCCGTAGGTCAAGACCCTCAGGACCCCTAAGAACCTAGTAGGTTCTCTGAAGGCGATCGATGGACTGACAGGATGGATCGTGGATCAGTCCACGGACCGTTGATCCGTCCGTAGGTGGCTTCAGCAGATTTTAAGTTAGGGGTCGTTTGGTCTTTTACCCTATGCGTTGGACACCTAAACTACATCGTTTAACCCCTAAACTACGTTGTTTTGGTCATTTTTAGCCTAGTAAACTAATAAGAACCTAACCTAATAAGTTATTCACCAAAAAATCATCAAACTTAGAGCAAAATAGAGAAGAAAGTCGAGCAACCCTAGTTCAAGAACGCATTGAGTTTTCATCAGTTCCAGCCCCGAAATCGAAAGATATCTCTATGAATTTCGTCACCAGGTATGTGGGATTTCACTTGTGGGTTCCTTTCGCCTATTAGGTCCCTAAAATTCAGTCAGATTCTTGATTCCCTTAATATTATCTAGACTTAGGGTTTCTAGAATTTCAACAGATCAGTAAAAAATAGTTACTTTAATGTTCCTAATCAGACTTTCATGATTTTAGTATGGTTTGGTATAAATTCTTTCATAAATTTAGAACCCTAGCGATGTAGTTCTTTTAGTTCATAAATTGCACATGCTAGGTCTGTTTATCCAGTTATACATGCTCCAGTTATGAATGTTTTATTATCAGTACATTAATGTTGCATTTTCAGTTAGCATGTCAGTATTTTGAGCTATCCAGTATTACAACATTTCAGCCATAAATTGCTAAATTACATAATCAATCGAGAGAAGCATAATACTGAGTGGACTAGGGTCAGTCACCCGCAAGTCCTATAACTACGTGCCCCGTAGGTTGTAAGTCCCCTCTGTGGGCATCATTTTAGAGATCACGCTAGTCATGCCTCTATACCTTTGGCAGGGTATATTGGGTCTTCTCGATGGGGCGTATACATAGGACTCCAGCTCATGTGGTTTTATGTCGGTTATTAGTAGCTCCCACAGTTCAGTCAGATTCTATTGCATTGACTATGTTATCAGTTACAGTCTAGTCTCAACATGTTATAAGCTTGGTCATTGCATTCAGTAGTTCATGATTCAGTGTTTTCAGTTTAGTATCATGTTTATCTCTTATCATTGCTCAAACATTATGCTTTAGTTCAAGTATTTTATTGTTCAGCTTTACTCTATCCTGCTTGCTCAGTACCTTTCAAGTACTGACGCATTCTCTGCGCTACATATTCTTGTGAGGTAGGTTCAGGTTCTCATCTTCCAGATCACGCATAGATCGGTTCCTGATCTTCAGTTCTGCAGCATCAGCGGTGACTCCTTGATACGCTCAAATTACACCTTCCTAAAGAAGCATAAGCGATCGTTATCAAGTAAAGAACCCAACTTGTAGGTTGGGGTCGATCCCACGAGGAAAATGGTTTAGACCTTACTTTAACCAACAATTATATTCAATTAGTCAAATTACTTCCAGAAACAAGTAATTATATGGGGGGTTTTGTGAAACAAATTGTAAGAATTCAATAAGTAATCAATAAACAAAAGTCAATTTTTGTTGTTATCAAGATGAGAGAATTAACTAGGGTATACGTGTTCCCCACAAGCTCATAACGCAGTAATCCTAGTAATAACAATCCTTTCCTAGTATATCACATGCAAAGTGGTAA
>JAJOOR010044565.1:0-10963 GCA_036250505.1 Solanum acaule
AAAGAAATTAGTAGAATAAATAAGTTGAAAGAAGTAATGTCAGCAGTAAACTTTAATTAATTGAAGATAAATAAAAAAAATAAACTTTAAGTAAAGAAACATAAAAAAAAAAGATAAAATTTAAAAATAAAGAAACTTGTAGAATACTTATTCTCTCCTAATTTGATATCAGTTCCATATATATATATAGATATAGATATATATAAGAGAGATAAAAATCTTTTAGCAAAAGAAATAATCTAAAAATTCAAAAAGGCAAACAAAATTCTGTAATTTCTTTTTTTGCAATTTATTTGAAGTTACAATAATAACAAAAAAAAAAAAGTGATTTAAGGAAATAATATAAATAACATTAATGATGAGATTAAGGAAAGAAGTAAAAGAAATCAATAGCATTGATAATAATAGGAATTAAATATGGTCATTCTTGATATATTTTCTTACTTTTTCTAAAAAAATCAGTCTTTAGAAATAAAAAAAAGAACTCCATAAAATAAAATAAAAATTTGAGGCATATTTTATTTTGGAAGAATAATTTTATTTAAGGGAAAATTTCATAAATATTGATAAAATTTAATTAAAAATATAAAAACTTTAATAGAAAATATAAAGAAAAAAAGTGATTTAAGGAAACAATATAAATAAAATTAATATTGATGAGATTAAGGGAAGGAAGTAAATTAAATTAATAGCATTGATGATGATATGAATTAAATATTGTCATCTTTGATATTTTTTCTTATTTTTTAAAAAAAATCAGTTTTTTGAAAAATTTCAATAAAAACTCCAACAAATAAAATAAAAATGTGAGGCATAATTGTTTTTTGAAAGAATAACTTTATTTCTGAGAAATTATTTTAATAAAATATAACTGAAAATGCTGATAAAATTTAATCAAAAATAAATATAAAATAAAATAAACTTTAATTAAAGACACAAAAAGAAGACAAAATAAAAGAAGAAAGAAATTAGTAAAATAAAGAAGTAGAAAGAAATAATGCCAGCAATAAATTTTAATTAAGTAAAGATAAATAAAAATATAAACTTTAAGTAAAGACACATAAAAAAATTAAGACAAAATAAAAAAAGAAAGAAATTAGTAGAATACTTATTCTTCTCCAAATTTGATATGAATTCCATAAATAGATTGATTTTTTTTCTCCAAATAACCTTTGAAACACTAATCACTCTTCCTACAAATTTCTCAACCAAAATGATTTTTTCTTTTCTCAATAGTCATCTCCTATAGGAGGAATCAACATTCTTCCAAAAAGTCTTTTACTTTAAAGAGAAACTTTTTGTTACGTGAAATTTCTCCTTACACTTATATCTTCCGAAGGATCACAAGATACTCCTCCTTTCTCTTTTCGTAAAGCAATCACAAGGCTAGAAATTAGTTGGTTATCTCAGCGGCATAATCAACATTCTTTCAAAAAGTCTTTTATTTTGAAAAGAAACTTTTGTTACATGACCTTTCTCCTTATATCAATATTTTCTGAAGGATCATGAATTCGTTGGACATCTCAGTAAAGAAATTTGATACTCATATATTCATTATCATCATCAGAAGAAGAGATAAAGTGAAGGAATCCATTTTTGTTGGGTACAAATCTCTAATACTTTTATTTTATAGGCTAAGTAAATATAAACTGTTACTAAAAATGAGAAGTTTAGTCTTTTCATCTTCCATTTACTTAAATGTGTATTAGTGTGGGGAAAGTTTTAAAGAAACATGGTTAATTGGATAGTATATTTAAATGTTTTCAGTTTTTAAGAATACAAATAGATAATAGAAATCAAAGAAAAAATATCAAAAAAAAGGAGAAAAAAGATAAATAGGAATGGAGGCGATAGAGAAGTGCCACATTAGATTGCCTATATTCAGCTTTATATATATATATATATATATATATATATATATAGATTTCAGTAAGTTTGAATGTTTAGCAGAAAGTAAAGAAACGAAAGTGATGTTCGCTGCCACGTGGCACAAACTGAAGACCCCAAATTGTTGAGGCGGTTTCACGCAACAAGAAATCCAATTTCTTTTGGATTTAGTTTCTCAATTTGATTCGGACTCAGTTATTTAATTTAGGGTATTCTATTCTATAAATAGGCCATAAAATTATTCTTGGGAGAGGAGATCAATTAGAAGAGATTAATTAAAGGGCATCAAAGTATTAAGTTGTTAATACTTTTTAGGGTTCTTTTCTTCTTCTTATTTTCTTAGACATTATTGTAAACTTTTGTTCTTGGTCTTTTGGAATTATTTTGCAAACACTTAGCAATTTAATTTTCGAAAGTTGGTTTAAGCAATTCAAATTTGGTTTTCAATTCAAGATTTCGGTTTTCATCTATTCTAACTGTAAGTTCATGATTTCTTTTAACCTAATTATGAATTGTGAACTCTCAAGCATGAGTAGCTAAATCCACAACTAAGGTTGTGGGAACCATGAACAATTAACAAAGTATGAATAATAATTAAGTAATTCTTGAATAGTGTTTATGCATGTATTACTAATCTTTTCGTTTAGCAGTCTTTCTAGCGGGTGTGCAACGTTAGAACTCGCCCCGTTCCTACTTGACCTTACCAAAGGGGTAATGAATGAGAAAAAGATTTAGCAACAGAGATTTAGTTAAGGATTTGCTGCTATCTAATAGTCTGACTTTAATCAATTGAAGTGAGGGTGAAAACCCAACTAAATTGACATGATGACTAATCTGAGGTAAAGGTGAGGGTTAGTAAAGCACACATTTGTAGATTTACCAAGTCGCGAGTGAAAGTTCCTATGGTGAATACCAATCACTTAGGGATACATAACTTACCAGCCTTGCATGTTAAACACTAGGATATGATTACTATTATTAGGATTACTGCGTTAAGAGCATGTGGGGAACACATATGCCCTAGTTTCCATCTAATATTGATTTCTCAAATTGTGATCTTGTTTACTTGTTACTTAATCATTCAAATCAACAATTTGTTACTTTAGTTACAAAACCCCTGTTTACTTTTCTCGGAAATAGTTTGACTGAAAAGAAATAATTGTGAGTTAAGTTTAAGACTGAACCATATTCCTCGTGAGATCGACCCCAACCTACAAGTTGAGTTCTTTATTTGGCAATGACCATTTTTACTTCTTTTGGGAAGTGTAATTTGGGCGTATCAAACATCCTACCTAATATGAATAAGATAAAACCGTATTACCATAAGCTAAACCTAGATATTAGTAGTAGTGTAGTACAATATATATAATGTAAGATAATTAATTTAAAGTCCTAAATATTAGAACTTCCTATCTTATATGAATAAGGTAACAATGTGTCACTATTAACTAAAGCCTGAATGTTAGTGGTATTACTAATTTAATTCTAGAATTAACAAGCAATCAATTCACTTGAAGTTAAAATTATACAAATGGGTGGAGAAGTCCACCAACTTTAATAACAATTCTAAAACCCAATTATCAAAACAAAAATAGTCGCCGATTCACAAAATTAAAAGACTTTTGGGGTGTGGTAATTAGTTGTTGATTTAACATGGGATATAGTAGAATTGCTCAATGCAGCTAATTAATGACATATACGTTAGGCCATCGTCAATTGTGTTAATCTTCTTTCGATCTCACCGCATATTTGCATGTAATCTCCTTTCAGTCTCATTTATATGCCATTTATAAACAATCCAATACCTTAATCTATTCCCTCTCTCAAGAATAGGACAAATAGATCTAACCCATAACCTCTCTTTCAAGCAAGTCATAGACATCAAACCTAAATTGCTAGCATTGAACTAATTATCCACTCCAATTAACCTATTTCGAGCATCAACCTGAGATCGGAGCTAGAATTAAGTTGTCCACCACAATTCATGAGTTAATCACCCAACAATCATTCAAATTTTTAATTAACAGCCATAAAAGAGCAATTCAACAAATCTACTAAATTAAATCAACACTCAACCCCATAATTACACTCTAAGAGTTTAAGGTTTTAGCCACACAATACAAACTGTAAGTAAATTATACCTTGCTCAAGAGTAGCCACGGGTAGCATGAAATTGAGTGTTTAATAGCAGACTCACTTCAAATCCCACTTCAAATTCTCAAATTCAAGTTTATAATTCAAAGATTCAACAATTAAAAATGTTTTTGCTCAATGGAAAATGTCTCTCTCTTTAGAAAAGTCAAAGTGTTTCTCTCAATTTTTCGACACACTCTTTCTCTTGGGGCTATTTATAGTTTCTCAAAAATTTTCCCAATATGTAGTTCCATTTCATTTTCGGTGACGTTAGCTCAGTTTACCCACCATATTCGACGAGCACCCTTCTTCCTTTGGTTCACCTTTTCCATGTTCCAAACTTCAGGGGTTTGAGTTTCACTAGGGTGTCCTGTTAGCGTTCTCTTTTGTGAATTTCACAAATCGTTGAACTTCACCTTATATCGTCCTTTTAGCTTTAATCTTATCTGCCAGCACTGTCAGATTCAACAATATCTATTCGCTTCGCCTTGGGTGTTTGGACGAATCACCCTTCTTGTATCAAATCACCAACTAATCTTGAGGGATGAATAATACACTGTTAACTTAGGTGAAGTCATGCTCAATGGGCGATTCGCCGTTCATGTTAGGAGATCAACAATGTTCACTTTTCACTTCTATTTGTATTTTTTGTCCATTATTTCAAACTTTAGTCCTTGCCTTGTCCAATCGCCTTCATAGCTGCAAATCATCAACATTTGATTAGAAAATGACAAATTTAGGCATTGAGGGCATCAATTATTGAGCTAAATGGATCTTAAATAAGTGCAAATCTACCAAAGGGGGTTATTCTTAATGAGTTGAAAGTCCTTGAGAATTATATTACATAAAAGTGGTAAAAAGTCCCTTTTACTTGATTTATTGCACCTTTTAGTTGCATATACTCTTATTAGCTCAAGGTACCATTCTGGGTGACCCAATAGCTTGGCTAGGCTACAGTTTACTTTTGATTTACAATGTAAATCAGCTCGAAGCATCATACCTGGTGGCCACAAACTACATAATAATAATAAGCTATATATAGAGTCACTAAAATGAGCCGAGGTGTCAGAATGTTTGCTATTTTACTAACACTCCAGTAGCCTAGGTGTCAAAAAGTCCGCTATTTTATTAACACTCTAACACTCACAAGGAAAGTACTATTCAAGCTCAGGTCTAAGTTACTAGTGTAGCTTTAGTCCAAACCTTGTATTTATATTAAAAAAATCAGTATGTATAAGTTATTTAGATTAGAATGGAACTTGAAAGAAATCATAAGTTTAAAGGCTCCACCTAGGATGTGTAGTGTAGATTATGTGTTTAGGCCAAGAAAATATTTCCTTGTCATCCCCCATTCGTGAATTTTCCTTTCCATTTTATCTGAACTCTTGTAAGTGTTGTCCTAACAAACTTGAAAATAGTATGGGCTTTCAATCGTCAAACTATTTTTCGATAGAATGCCAACTTGAAATTTGCTGCAGAGCAGATGTATCTTGCTGCAACTTTTTATTACTCTATTTTTCCTTAAATAATTATTGATGATGTTCACTATTTTACATTGATGAAGTTATTCAATACGATGATTTCCCCCCATGCTGCGTGGTTCTTGTCCTTATGTTATTCCTTTTATGTGAATTCATCTAAAATTATAAATTTGACAATATTGTTCTTTTATTCATGTACAAGGTGATAGAGTTGAAGAATGATGTTGTCCAACTATATGTTTTTACTATTGATGTCAGGAAGTTGGTCACTAAAGCCATCTGCCATGTTTTTTGGGGTTATCTAGAAACAATTGATTTGTTGTTGACTGCTAGACATACTATTGGTAGCTTGATGTTTTTAAGCACTTGCCATTAAGAATTGGTCGTTAAAAGTTAGTTTTCTTGTAATAACACTCATATTTGAAATAAAATAAATATTATTGATGCGATACTTTACTTTCTTAATTATTATTTTCTTAACATGAATTTTATTGTCTACTATTACTTCTAGTTACAAGTAGTAATAGTAGTTTTTCTTATACAAATCAATGGTATTTCCTTTCTGTTTTCTCTCTTTTTTCAAATTAATTTTCACATTTTTTACACGGAATATGTTCATTTTAGTAGTTTTTAGAAATTATAGGTGTAAATTCTTATTTTTTAAAAAATAGTTAAATACTTTTTCCAAAATCTATGGTTAAACGTATGTTGAAACTTTACCAAAAAATAACTTAGTGAAAAATATTTGGTAAAAAAATAAGCTAATTTTTGTAATGTGACTTGTGTAATATTGAGTGAAGCCATCATTTAGACTAGGCCACTAGGGTCTCTTCATATTCTTCTTACAGAAAAGAAAGAAGTGACACAATGACAAACTTTTTATTCATATTATATTTGCAACTTTTTTGTAGCTTAGTTTTAGTAATCTAAACCACTTATATAAAACAAGATATCCATCAAATGCAAACAAAAAGTTATTTGAGATTGTAGGCCACACTTCTGATTGTAGAAATAAATGAAACATTAACACTACCATCTTGGAAATTCACTATCAGCTTGGATAAGATTGCAAGATTCATCTTGAAAAAGTCGTGTGCAACCACAACTTTTTCATGATGGCTCCCAACCATTGGGATCCATCTACTAAAATATTTTCTCATCCTCTACGATTGAATGATTCCATCAGATCTGCTCTCTTATTCATTTCACAGCCTTCAGAAGAGGATCATCTTATCATTAACCTTTAAAGTGCAACTATGCTTTCCCTTAACGATGAGGGAACCATTCATGTATCGTTCTGTCTCCATCTCCTCACAAAAAAGAAGAAGAAGTATTGGATTTGATTTTATTTCACATGATGGAACTCGTGGTGGAAAAGGTACTAGGGAAATTCTCAACTTCAAATGTCACGTGAGATAAAGAAGTCTTCTGGAAGTTTTTTTTTAAATACAAATTTCTTCAATTTATTTTATTTTTCCTTTTTATTCTCTTAGTCAGTTGTAGTATTGGCCATATTAGCCATGACCTCTTTTTATTCTCCAGTAGTTGGAACACACGTTCCTTTATTTTGGTTGTATAAATACATGTAAATCCTGCTCAATAAGATATATAGAAAACATTCAACTATCTCATTCTTTATGGTATCAGAGCCATAGATACTTAAGATCTCTTATTCTACTTCTCAATTTCAATTCTATTTTTCTGATACTCTCTCGTTATGGTTAACCCTAATTCAACCACCGAGAGAACTGATGATACCTCTGTCGACAGTCAAACTATTCAAACCACCATCAACATTAAATCTGCTTATCCTTTATTCCTTCATCCCCCGAACTCACCCCACACTATTCTTGTCAACACTATTTTCGATGGCAAGAGCTATGGTGGTTGGAGGAGAGCAGTCTTCATAGCCCTTTCTGCCAAGAACAAACTGGGTATCGTGGATGGTTCAATCATAGAGCCACTGATTTCACATCAACTCTGGAATAGGTGTAATGACATAGTGATCTCCTGGCTTCTCAACGCTCTATCAAAAGACATTACAGAGATTTTCTTGTAGTCCAAAACTGAAAACTGCCAGGAGTATTTGGAAGGAATTGGAGGACCAATTTGATCAAAGTAATTGAGCTTTGCTCTATCAACTGCAAAAAGAACTAAGTGATTTAGTTCGGGGAAATTCCAACATAACAGGATACTACACGAAGGTGAAAAGAATCAGGGATGAATTAGACAGCCTAGATACTTGCAATCATTGCTCTTGTGACTGTTCTTATGGAGGTAAAGCCAAGGCATTCAAGTCTCAACAAGAATATGGGATGAATTTGACAATTTTGTTCTTTCATTCATGTACAAGGTGATAGCGTTGAAGAATGATGTAGGACAACTATATGTTTTTACTATTGATGTCTGGAAGTTGGTCACTAAAGCCATCTGCCATGTTTTTTGGAGTTATCTAGAAACCATTGATTTGTTGTTGACTGCTAGACATACTATTGGTAGCTTGATGTTTTTAAGCACTTGCCATTAAGAATTGGTCGTTAAAAGTTAGTTATCTTGTAATAACACTCATATTTGAAATAAAATAAATATTACTGATGCGATATTTTATTTTCTTAACATGAATTTTATTGTCTACTATTACTTCTAGTTACAAGTAGTAATAGTAGTTTTTCTTATACAAATCAATGGTATTTCCTTTTTGTTTTTTCTCTTTTTTTCAAATTAATTTTCATATTTTTACACGGAATATGTTCATTTTAATAGTTTTTAGAAATTATAGGTATAAATTATTTTATTTTTTAAATATAGTTAAATACTTTTTCCAAAATCTATGGTGAAACGTATGGTGGAACTTCACCAAAAAATAACTTGTCAAAAATATTTGGTAAAAAAATAGGCTAATTTTTGTAATGTGACTTGTGTAATATTGAGTGAAGCAATCATTTAGACTAGGCCACTAGGGTCTCTTCATCTTCTTCTTACAAAAAAGAAAAAAGTGACATGATGACAAACTTTTTATTCATATTGTATTTGCAACTTTTTGTAGCATAATTTTAGTAATCTAAACCACTTATATAAAACAAGATATCCATCAAATGCAAAAAAAAGTTATTAGATATTGTAGAACACATTTCTAATTGTAGAAATAAATGAAACATTAACACTACCATCTTGGAAATTCACTATCATCTTGGATAAGTTTGCAAGATTCAGCTTGGAAAAAGCCATGTGCAACCACAATTTTTTCATGATGGCTCTCAACCATTGGGATCCATCTACTAAAACCTTTTCTCGTCCTCTACGATTAGATGATTCCATCAGATCTGCTCTCACTTTCATTTCACAGCCTCCAGGAGAGGATCATCTTATCATTAAAGTTTATAGTGCAAGTATTCTTTCCCTTAAGGATGAGAGAGCCATTCAGGTATCGTTCTGTCTCCATCTCTTCACAAAAAAAGAAGAAGAAGTATTGGATTTGATTTTATTTCACATGATGAAACTCGTGGTGGAAAAAGGTATTGGAAAATTCTCAACTCCAAATGTCACGTGAAATAAAGAAGTCTTCTTTAAGTTTTTTTTTAAATATAGATTTTTAAATATAGATTTCTTCAATTTATTTTATTTTCCTTTTTATTTTCTTAATCAGTTATAGTATTGGCCATGTTAACCATGACACCTTTTTATTCTCCAGTAGTTGGATCACACGTTCCTTTATTTTGGTTGTATAAATACTTGTATATCCTCCTCAATAAGATATATTGAGAACATTCAACTATCTCATTCTTTATGGTATCAGAGCATAGATCCTTAAGATCTCTTATTCTCTTCTCAATTTGAATTTTGTTTTTCTGATACTCTTTCACTATAGGTAACCCTAATTCAATCACCGAGGGAACTGATGATGCCTCTTTCGACAGTCAAACTGTTCAAATCACCATCAATATTGAATCTGCTCATCCTCTATTCCTTCATCCCTCGAACTCAACTGACACTATTCTTGTCAACCCTATTTTCGATGGCAAGAGCTATGGTGGTTGGAGGAGAGCAGTCTTCATAGCTCTTTCTGCTAAGAACAAACTGGGTATCATTGATGGTTCAATCATAGAGCCATTGGTTTCAGATCTAACACATCAACTCTGGAATAGGTGTAACGACATGGTAATTTCCTAGCTTCTCAACTCTCTATCGAAAGACATTACAGAGAGTATCCTGTACTCCAAAACTGCCAGGAGTATTTGGAAGGAATTGGAGGACCAATTTGGTCAAAGTAATGGAGCTTTGCTCTATCAAATGCAAAAAGAACTAAGTGATTTAGTTCAAGGTAATTCCAACATAGCTGGATACTACACGAAGGTGAAAAGAATCTGGGATGAATTAGACAGCCTAGATACCTGCAATCATTGCTCTTGTGACTGTTCTTGTGGAGGTAAAGCCAAATGTAACGACCCATTTGGTCATTTTGAGTACTAGAACTTTTTATTTTATAAAATACTTTTCGATAGATTCTAAATGAGTATTTTGGACTATTCGTAACTATATTATGAAATAAGTGGTACAATTTTAATAATTAATTTAGTTGGTGGTTAAAGAAGATAATATTAAAATTTGTAGTGGGACAATTTTCACCACTTTTATAATTAGTTACAGATTATAATTAGGGTAGTAGAAGAAAGGAAGACAAAAAATAGATGTAAAAACAAATTTGAGAAGAGGGTTTACCTGTGCGGCGACTACAAGGATATCAACTGTGTATTCTTTTGTTGGTAAGTTTCTTCATTAGTATATATTACTTGTGTGAAATTTTAATTGTTAAAGTGTATCTTGGGCTGCTACGAGATTTTAGTGAATTCTATGCATTTGGGGGACATAACTTAATGGACAATTGTCAGGCAATCATTACAATAATTATGCGGTAATCATGAAGTAATGATTAGGAGATGTTAATTAAGTAATTGAATTATATTAAAAAGGATATCAAGTTTTTCTCATAAGTGGCATATTGCTCGGTGATTAGCAGTATAAGTTAGGTGGTTTTTGTTATTATTGATGTTATCAAAAATTGGGTTGAAATCTTGTTTGGCATTCACGTGAGTTTTAGTTCTTGGCATTATCGTAGGATCTCTTAATAGTCAATTAATGATTGGCAGTGGACCAATTTATTACAATCATATAGTATGTGTTATAACTTGATTGGAAAGGGAGGGTGGCAATTATTTAATTGCATGGATAGTTGTTAGTGAATTAATGAAATTATGAAGGGGAAAGGTATAGTGGTAATATGCATAAATTTGTATCACTGATTGGTGGGGACTTTGTGTCACGACCCGGGAGCACCCCCTAGTTGTAACCGGCGTACTCGACCTCGAAGAGGTCTAATACAAGCCTCTTAGCATTCATTCATCGCATAGACACCAAAACCATAAGGAATTAAAAACTTTCTTCACACACGAAGATACTTTCAA
>JAJOOR010044566.1:0-16176 GCA_036250505.1 Solanum acaule
ATACCCTAGTTATTTCTCTCATCTTGATAACAACCAAAACTAACTTTTGATTACTGATTATTTATTGAATTCTTACAATTTGTTTCACAAAACCCCCCTTTTAATTACTTGCTTCTGGAAGTAATTTGACTAATTGAATATAATTGTTGGTTAAAGTAAAGTCTAAACCATTTTCCTCATGGGATCGAACCCAACCTACAAGTTGGGTTCTTTACTTGATAACGATCGCTTATGCTTCTTTAGGGAAGTGTAATTTGAGCGTATCAATGGACAATAAACTAACACTACAAACAAAAAGATAAAATATCAAAGTGGAAGCAACCAACTTGGCATCCTGTTATGCATGATGTCTATGAGTTTGTTTGTATCATTGTAATTTCCTCCTCTAGTAAGCCTATTCAGACTTTCCAACTATGATTTCTCCTCAATCATATTTGTATTGTTATATTTTTCTATGATTGATGTCATCCCTTAAAATTTTACTTAATTACTTGTACTGTGACTTTCCCTTATTTCCTTTCAACAGGAAAAGTTAAATTTCAAAGTTTGAGGATGGATAACTGAGCTTAAAGTTAACATTTATGAAACCCAAAGGACTTTGGTTTAGTGATTCTCTAAAGGCATCTAAATAATCAGAACCACACTTGTAGACAACATGATTACTGTTTGAATCAGATAATACTTTGGTTTCAATTTTATTTAGATTCCCAGACTTGTTATGTATTTGGATAATTTCATCCTATGATGGAAATAAAACAAGATTAAAAATGATTCAATCAATATCACTGATGGTGTTTTTCTACCATCTTCCTTAGCTTCTATTTTTCCACTAGAAAGCCCTAATGCTTCATTCAGTTTAGTCTTTCCTTCTTCGAATGTGAAGAAACAAGGTCTAGTGATTTAATGTTACTGTGGGATATTACATTTTCTAATTTTAGACACTTTCTCTTCTTTCTTGATTTTATTTTGATGTATATTGATTGAGTTTATAGGGACTTGATTTAGTTGTTTAATTAAAACCGTCTTCCTACTATTTTATATTATAACTTGGTTATAGAAAATGCTGATTGGGTTAAGTTTTAAGTTGGTAGTTGGTTTTCTCACTAGAGGGTGAGTGTGGGTGCCACTCACAAAGGTATGGGTCATGACACATCCGGAGGGGAAATGGAAGTTGATAGCTATGGACTTCGTCGTAGGCTTGACACATACTTTTAAGAGTTTTTATGTTTTTTGGATCATCATGGATTTATTGACCAAGTCTTCTCACTTTTTGTTGGTTTAGAATTCCTAGAGTTCAAAGAGGTTAGCTCAAATCTAATTTTGGAAGATTACCCATTTGCATGGGTGCTAATGTCTATCATTTCAGATCGTGGTACTCAGTTCATTTACTATTTCTGAAGGTTTATTTAGAGAGAGTTGAGCACCCGAGCTGAGATGAATTGGTTAAGTGGCTTATGAATTCGCCTTACCTCTGGCACTATTAGGTGATCACCCTCTTTTTCATGTCTCTATGTTGAGGAGGTATGTTCTTAATGAGTCTAAAAAATACTTCAGTAGGATTGGTTTAGCTTGTTGGGTCCTTAGATTTTGAGGAGGAGCTTGTGGCAATTCTTTACAGGTTGGTCAGGAAGTTCAGGTCTAGATAGATCACATGGATGAAGGTTTAGTGGAGGCAACATCTTGTTTAGGAGGCTACTTGGGAGGCCAAGCTTGACATTGGACCCAATATCCTCATCTTTTCAACCCTTCAGGTACTTCATTCTCTTTTACTTACGAGGATGGAAGTCCTTTTAGTAGTGGACGTTGTAAAGACCTTTGCGGTCATTTTCTTGCATTTGCTTCTTTTAATATTTTGCCTTTTTTTTGTAGCTTCTGTGTTGCATTTGTGTTATGCTGGGATGGTAGGCACATTTTCTAAGGTAGTCGGTGGAGTTTTTGTGGATGTTTTTCTCTTTATGAAAGTTTTAAGTTGAAAGAGTTAACTTTGGTCAACATCCGAAGAATCTAACATTGTATGAGATCTTTGTTAGTTCCATCAGTTCTGGAAGGTCTATTTGGGCTAGTAGCATTGTTGGCTTAGGTTCCTAGGCCTTTGGCATGAATTTGAGCCATTATGGGAGTAGCTTGTCAAATGTTGACTTCGGTCAACATTCTTGGTAAATGTTCTTGAATAAAAATTATTTTAGTTCTCTTACCTTTGAAATTCCAAGTTTGTTCTTGAATGACCTTTGGTTTGGATTCCAAGGTGATCGGGATGGGCTTGCGATGTTTTGCATTTTGTTGGTTTTTGTTGTTTTTGTGGAAGTGTTAACTTGTGTCAAAATTTTAATGAGACATCCTCCGTTGATTGTTTCTTCAACTACGTTGAGTCCCAAATGTCTGTTTAAGTGGGGTAGCATAGTTAATTTGTATATTCGGGGTTCCAAATGAATCTTGAGCCCCCATTATAGATATTTCTTAACTCCAAAGTGCACCTGATGCAGCCCTGATGGGTGCATCATGTACTATAGATTCACGGATAAGGTACATAATATCCATGTATGCCACCATATATGCATCAATCAACCTAACTTCAGTGTTCGTGGAAAAGGTCCCGCGTTCGTAGAGGGTCTGTCAAGTTGACCTCCGCGTTCGTTAACCAGGTCCCGTATTCACGAAGGCAAGTGAAGGACAGTTATAAATTTTAGCCACGAACTTAACATGCATTTTCTTAAAACATCAACTCCTTAGGATGATTTTGGAGCTTGATCCATGAAGGAAATTAGTGGGAAATTGTCAGTTGATTGCATAGGAACATATTGTGGGTCGTTAGTAATCTATTAAACTTGTAAGTTCTATCATTTTCTCTCTTAATTTCTTCAATATTGATAATACTTGACTTTAAACTTGATGGGACTGTTTTAAGCTAACTAATGCTTGGATTGTGTGTGTTTTAGGGGCCCAAGTTCCTTGATCTAGTTGAGACCTTTTGAATAGAGTAAAAATTAATAGTCCACGTACGGGTCCAATGATCCTATTTTGACCTGATTTTTGGGTCCAAATTCTTTAATTGAAAATTAGGTATCATTTTTCTTTTTTTTGACATTTTGGTCACTATTTTGATAGTGTGGCACCATTCTGAGGCCCTTAGAAAAAGGAAAAGATCAAGAATAGAGGTTCAGGTGCAGTTTCATCCTTGAGGTAGGTTATGTTTCATTCTTTTAACTTGGATTAATTAGAATATATGTACGTTTAGTAGTATCGATCGTCAGGAAGGCTTTAGGTTAGCATGATCCTTAGACTATACTTTTGGCCATTGGTTAGTAGCTTAGTATATAGTCAATAAGCTTAATTAAGGTTGATCCATAGTCTTGATTGATGTTATTGAATCCTTAGAATGATTCTAGGAGGTTGGAACTTAGGTTTATTCGTATTGTTTGACTTAGTATGGTTTAATGACCCCAACCTACCATGAGTGGCACCCACACTAACCCTGGTGGGAGAACAAACTAATTACTATCATACAACCCATAGAACAATTACAATAACCAGTTTATAAATCAAGACAAGCTTTTATAATTCCAAAATCAACTTTGCAATAAAACAAAGTCTAAAACTTTGCGAAATTAACCCCCTAGAAATTGAATGTCATCTACCAAAACTATAATTGCTTAGAATAAGGGATTCAACCTCGAAAACCCAAGAAAACATAAGTCTAAAAACTCTAAGTTCGAAGAGATGAACTAAGAAGATAAGATGAATATATAGAAACCCCAAAGAAGTAGCTCAGTCTTGAATTAAAATTTCACTCATCTCATAGTAGAGATCTAGCAGGAGCCACCTAAATATACCATGTACTCAACAAAGAAAGATAAAGTGTGGTATCAGTACATAACCACCATGTATTGAGGATTATCAGCTAGTTCCAATTATATGAAATATGAACAAAAAACTACAACTTAGTAAAATAGATAATATATAATTAAATCATAGTTATAGCATAACCCGGACTCTGAGTCCTCGCCTTGAGTTGACATGCATATAAAAAATGAACAACCATAGCACAACAACTCAACAAGGTTCTCTCATGGAACCCACACACAAATTATTAGTGTACCGGCGTGGTACCGGAGCGAACCATTTATGGATATTCTCGTACCATGTATGGTACCCAAGCTAACCATTAATATATATACTAGGCATGGTATATGAGACAACCATGTGGGTATTCTTTACCAAGCATAGTACCAGAGCAACCATCAAATACACATCACAATCACAACCACAATGAATAACAATTACACTTGTACACTCAAGTAAATACATTTATTGCATGTGATTGACAACATTGAACATTTCAAATCATACTCTTTACTTTTACATAATCATGTATCATGCATGTAATACTAATGAAACACTATACAAGCACATATAAGATAAAGGGGAAAACAAACAACCATCGCCTACCTTGAATTAAGCCTTGGAAGCTCTACTGAACATGAGTCTTCCCCATTTTATGAATATTGGCTTGTTCCTAGTCTAAAACAATAACAAAATATACAATCAATGAATAATGACCTATAAATACACGGATTATAATCAAATTCTAACTCCATGTGATTCCTATGATCATCCCTACAAAAACTAGGGTTTTCCACCATTAATTCAAGTCAAAATCTCTCTAAGGTCACCCAACAAGGATTCTAAGGCCTAGGAATCACAATAATAAGGTAGGGGAATGAATTAGTAATCTTTACTGAAGAATTTAGTAGAAAAGTGAAGAAAATCACCATAGGTTGTCCTTCCTCTTCCAAAAATGAGTTTTATAAAATAATGAGTGCTTTAGGGGAATTTCAGCATAAATTGTGATTTAACCCCGCTATAGCCGCCTAACCCACTATAGCGGCTCTGCCATAGCATGAACACCAACTATGGGAGGAGTTAATTCCACCACAATAGGAACTTGACACCCGCTATATCAGATTGCATCGAACAAAATCTTGGAATTCTCCAAAAAAGTTCGTAATGAGTCAGAGATTTCAGACTCATATTAGGTTTCTAGTTCACCAAATTATGTCCTCAACGGTTATTTATGTCCATTTCTGATTCTAATCTGTTTGAATTTCATCTATGAGAGCCTAAGTACAAAATGAGGATAAAAGAAAGTAAAAGAAGTCAAATTCACATAATATCTGAAGTGTTCAATTTAAAATATTTTTTAATATATCAAAACACATAATGTGAATGTCGACGCCATGATTGTAAAATGTTTCATGTCTTAATATTTTTTTCTTCTTTCTTAAATAATTCTAGTTTCTACATTTTTACAGTTGCCTACATATCAAGCCTTTGTTGTCCAATGTGAATAGTGTTTTATAAAAGTTGTATAGAAACTCGATATACATATTCCTTCCATAAGATGTGGCTATAGTAGATCGTTATCAATTTTGTGGTGTATACCTATACAAAAGTAATAATTTGTAATATATATAAATCATAATTACACATAAATACTCTTTCTCTCATTTGGCTGATTCAAAATTAATCGTCGCTGCAAACTTTAATGCATGTAAAGATGAGATAGTTTATTTGGTACACAATAGCAATGCAATGAGAATACGAAGCTAATGATTAAACAAGAAAAATAACAACACATGATAGGAAGGGGAATTTTTCTTTGTCCTAGAAGAAAGCATTTTATTACTCTGAATTGTTGCAATTCCATCGAGCATCACAAACTACCAAAATACATCTTCTTGAATATTAATTCCAACAAGGTGATGATCGGTGGAGTTGCAACGTGTTGTTATAAAACTCATTCCTAAATTATGTTAAGAAAGGTTGTTAGCACAATCATATATTGGATGTTTTTATGGCTAATTGAAGTTTTAGGATTAGCCGTATTCTTAATTAAGATTTGTGGGTCTTGATTCAACTGATTTGTAACTAATTTATATTACTACTACTCTTTTTTATTCATTCAGTTGAAATCACCGTATTACTTTTAATAGGTGTAATATGCTTAAATTGTGACACTTAAATGCTGCCACAAATTGAGATAAATAAGCTAC
The DNA here is from genome assembly GCA_036250505.1 of Solanum acaule. Classification (NCBI taxonomy): domain Eukaryota; kingdom Viridiplantae; phylum Streptophyta; class Magnoliopsida; order Solanales; family Solanaceae; genus Solanum; species Solanum acaule. The sequence continues at coordinate 6,051 of JAJOOR010044566.1, forward strand.
ACTCAAGTGCTGACATGTTTCTTTTTAAGACCTAACGTAGTCAATACTTTTCCTAGACATGCTAACTAAACATTGTGCAAATGATGTTCGGTTCAACACTATTTACTTCTTGGCTTATAGTGAAGAGGGTTTTGCTCTGTATACATAGTTTATGAGGTACCTGGGTTCAAAAGATTGTTCTAGGGCTGCAAAATTTTGTAATGGAACCACCTTATTCTTAGTGCCACCTTCTAACTTGCTTATGACGGTTCTGAAAAGTGTTAGTCCAAAACTTTAAAATCACACCATATAGCTATTACGGACGAACAACTTTTCGAGCCTTCTTAAAGCAGTTAGTTACACCAAGAACAAGAAGGTTCCATCACCAAATTTTGCAACCCTGGAACAATCTTTTGAACATAGGTACCTCATTAACTCTTTAAACGAAGCAAAATCCTCTCACTATAAGGCAAGAATCAAACAATGATGAACTCAACATCATTTTTGCAGTGCTTAGTAAGCATGTCTTATCTCTATTTGGCAGAGCAATTGACTATGTTAGGTCTTAAAAATGAAACATTTCAGCACTTGAGTGTAGCTTATTTATTTCAAATTTATGACAACATTTAAGTGTTAGAATTTAAGCTTATTAAACCCATAAAACTTAATACAATGCATGCAACTGAATTAAGGAAAAACAATAAGAATTAAATATATTAGTTTTAGATTAGTTGAACCAAGGCCCAAAAGACTTAATTAAGAAGAAAACTAATCCTGAAACTTCAATTAGCCTTAGAAGATTAAACATATGCTTGTGCAAAAAGCCTTTCTTGACATACCATAGGAATGTTTGAATAACAAGATGCCATCCCATAGAGAATCACCTAGCATGAATTATTGTTATATCCCTAATATTTTGAAATAACTTGCAACGTAGTGGGACTAAAAAACAACTAATTTATTTAAATAATTTAAAATGTTAGAGTCACCACCTATTTTAGGAAAAATAGGAAACATGTTAATTAATTAATAAATAAATATTAATATATGGAATCAATTAGATTCTAGGTAAGGGTTCATATGATCACGAAGTAAAGGAATTAGCACCCTTGAGAATCCATATTTGTGGGTCCTGACTGAACTCATTTTTTTAATTGAGAAGGAGATAAAAATTAATTTCACAATTATACTAACATGAAATATGTATATATAAATAATATAGTAAAATTTAAACGTGAAATATGGTGAAATATTTACCGATTGCCAATAATATAGATAATGATTGATAAAACATTAAAAAAGTATTCAAATATATTTTCCAAATATCTTCAATGGAAAACAATTCTAGATACTTGTAATAAACACTTAGCAAAGTATTACAACTGAATTAATATGAATCAAAATAAATAATAATAATAATAATAATAATAATAATAATTAAAAAAATAAGTAAAAATAAAACTCGTTTTATGTATATCTGAGTGAGGTCTTAAAATTCCAAAAAAAAAATCGTTATCGGCTATTGACAAAATATTCATTCAATATTATAGTAAAAGAATCAAATGAATCATTATTATCAATAATAAGCTATCTATAATTCTTTTTAATCACATTAGAAACAGAGTGTCACAATTTCAAATAATGGTCAACGAACGATAGTCATCTAATGAGTGATGGATCAAAGTTCCACAAACAAATAACAAGTTCCAGCAACAAAAAATCCGTCAACAATGTATTAGGTGGTAAATTATTATTGTTGAACACATCTAAAACAATGAACAATAAGCAATATAAAATAGCAATTAAATAACAAGCATTCAATATATAGAAAAATGATAGAAAATAACAAAGTAACAGAATCAAATTAAAACAAAAAATTATCTAGAAATTGCAAAAACAATACCATAAAAATATAAATAAAATCTAGATATGCTATAAAACAAATATGGTAAATAAAAAACACATCTACCATACAAAACATGAAATACCAATAAAAAATAAAAGGTGAAATAGATCAGAGATATTAACAAAATTGCGCTGGAGAAAAAGTTTGTAGGTAAAGTTATTTTTTCATGTAATCGCCGGATCTCTGACTCTCTATTCAAATCTCAATAGTGTACATCACCGGAATTTTGACCTATAACAAAAAAAAAAACTTAACTTGGGGGATAGGGGAAGATGATGTTGGTTGGGTCTCTGAAGCTGTGGTAGTTTGATGTCGTTAGTGGTTTTACCGAGAAAGTTCATCAAAACATTTTTTGTTGGTGTTTTAGCATGAAATTTGTATCAATCGATAGATATTGAAGAGATCTACATACTTATGTAAGTTGTGTGGGATGAAAATCACTTAAACTTTTGAATTTTAGAAAGAAAGTGGCAGCTGATGTTTTTTTTTCTCAGATCTATGGAGTTTGGTTAAGAATAAAAGGAAATTATTTGTGGATTCATGTAGAGGATGGTGAGGGGAAGAAGTGGTAAATTTTGGGGCCATTTTGAGGTAGACGGCTGGATGACTAGTGGCAATGAGCGGCAATAAATTCGCTGAGAAACTTCTCACCAGAAATTTGGCATGAAATTTATTTCAAATAATAGATATTCAAGAGACCTACATGGCTATGTAAGTTTTGTGGTATGAAGATGACCTGAACATTATGAATTAAAAAAAGAAAGTGATTTTGGTGTTTGATTTTTCTCAGATCTATGGAGCTTGGCTAAGAATCATAGGAAATGATAATTTGTGAATTCATGTAGAATGTTTGAGGGACATGTCGTGAAACTTTGGATCCATTTGTAAATTACCTAATGGAGTCTAGTGGTGGTGGGCAGCGGTCCGACGGCAGCTGAAAGGAAGGAGAAAAAGATGAAAACCTAAAATTCATCCGCCACTTTAATTTGGAGAGAAGAAGAGTGTTATAAAGGCAACAAAGTCACCCTACTTACAAAATCATGGGTTTCCTAAATTAATTTCTCTTTGTTTTCATTACTTTATGTGCATTTGAATGTATTCAGAGACTTCACTAAAAATAATAAATATAAATAAGTTATATAGAATGTTATTAATGTCATGAAAATATGTGATTCAAATAAAAATTAATAATTTAATGAAACTAACGTTTTATTTATATACGACACACTGTGACAAGAATAGTGGTAATAAAATTAATCAAAACGAATAGATAAAAATCCTAATACTTTTAGAAATAAGGATATTTATCGATAAATTGTAAACAATATATAAAAAAAAATAATCTACTATTTGATGAATTAAAAACGTAAAATTATCCACTTTGGAAATATCGGGTTAAAATTGCCACAATTATCTCCAAGCAATAGTAGTTTGGCATTTGGTGATGCTCGATGGAATTTCAACAAATCTTATAAATATAGGTTTTAACTTCTAAGAATAAAACTTTCCTCCTCTTATAAAGTGTTTTTATCCTTCATAATTAATATCAGCTTCATGTTCTTCGTGCATTGATTTGTCCTAATATTTATTGATGATGGTGGTTTTAAAGTTAGCACACCATATAATTAATGGTACATCTTTACGAACCAAAGTCCAATCAACTTTAATATGTCGTTGAACCACAATAACATCCTCTCAAGTTGCATATGATGAGATGAAAAGGTATCAATAACAAATGAACTATAATCATGTTACTAGAGAAGAATTGATGTTGCCTTTAATACTTGCATTAGTAATGCTTGTATTAGTCGTACATAGATTATTTTCCGTGCACTGTCTTGTTTGGTGTATTAAAAATAGCATGTATTGCATAAAAATATTCATTTATAAAAATATCCTCCACAATTATGGTGAAAAGATGTAAAAGTTTAGTACCCAAGGTAACAACAATAGTCTGGTACATATGAACAGAAAGTTATCGACCAGATGGTAAAGTTTAGTAGCCAAGGTAACAACAAAACACAAGTTTTATCATCCGCAAGTTTGAACCATTAATAGCCAAGGGACACTACATTTCGCCAAATGCGCAAAGGCATAACCTCAACCTGCACGCATAGAGAGGTCGTCCTCAAATATTGACCTCAACAAACATTTTTCAAGGTATTGCTCTCAACTCAACATAAGATAGGAAGACATCAAGATGATGTGAGTGGTTCTGGGATATCTCATGGCACAAATGTATTAGGATATTATGGCTCAATTTTTCCTCAACTACTGGCGTATCTTTTTTCATATTCAAACAAAATTCATGATTCAAAGAATAGGTTGCTACGATGTATTCTTATCAAATAGAGTCTATTGCGAGTAGGAGAAGGTCAACCACGCAATGCAAAATTATTAAAGCAATGAATTTAGCATATTTATGATAACGTCCAACTTGCATTAAATTTATTTTCATAGAGGATACATACATGGAAATAAATCTCAACGAAGAGCTACAAACAGAATCCTAAGAGGACAAGGAATCCTTAAAAGAAATGGCATCTGCTAAAAGACGAAGAAGTATTACATCTATAAATACAATAAGGATTTCACAAAGAACCTAGCACACTTACACAAATATTTATTAGCAGAAGAAAATCAACTAGAGGGAGTTCACAATTGAGAGAGTTCTACCTAAAGATGAAATGCAGCCAACACAAGAAAAGATTATTGAAGAATACATTCCATAGGCTTATGCTTTAAAGTTCTTGAGTCAAGTTTTCTTGTATTTTTTTTTTATTGAGTTGTAATCTTTTCCTTTTAGAGTTTAGAAAACACATCAAGTTGGGGTCAACTTGATGTTATGTCAGTAGTCAAGGGAGATTGTTGATTCATACGAATTAGAGTTTAGTTCCTGGGATGGAAAGATTTGTAATCTAAATTGTTTAAAGCTCAGAGTTAGCGAAGTTGCATTCAATAGTCAAGGGTTATTTTTGATTCATTCTAGTTCCTAAAATTGCAAGTTTTGCAATCGAAATTGTTTTAAGGCTCAGTGTTTAGTGAAGTGGGTCAAATGCTATTAAGGTGTAAGTCATTCTTTTTTACCCTTCATGATTCAAGATTTTTCATGATAAAAGATTGTGTTATTACTTTACATTCCTTACTCAGCACAACTTTAGTACTTTACAAAGGAGTAACTAGAATAATATGTTCTTTAGGAAAATTAGGTAGTTAGTATTCTAATAATTTGTATATTTGTAAACGACACATTATTTTTTTCTACTACAACAATAAAAACTAAGGTGAGAAAATGAAACCTACAATATCTTAGATTTTTTTTCTTAAGTTTTCTCCCTGTTTGTCTTAAGAAAAGTATAAAATTTGTTAAAGTATGCTCATCATTTAATACATGAAGATAAAATAAATAGTTGAGATAATCTCTAGAATAATCTACCAGTCATAATTATTTTTATATGAAAGAAGTACTAGAACCCACTTCAGCTAATAAATATATAAAAATATCACAAATATATAAATATTAAACATATTAGTAAATTAGTATTTGATAATCTTAATGGAACAATAAGAATGCTAGTAATATTACTAAATTTTGGCCTATGTCTTAACATAAAGTATCAAAATATGTAAATGATAATTTATGAAAAACCAATCGATGATAATTAGAATTATTTCAATAGTATCATTTGTGTAATTCTCAATTGATTAATTTTATTACCAATATAGTAAGAAAGTTTTTTCATGAATGATCGAATCAATCCATTGCCATGTAGATCCTTATCTATCTAAATAACCTTTGAAAGAAAATAAAAATGGATAATTGGAGGGATGTCCCCTCTTTAAGTGGGCGTGCATCTTGAATTCCCTTTTTTATGACAAGAACCTTTAAAACATTTCTTGATCAAATTAGGAACTTTTATAGTCATATCTGTATGATTTTGAGAAGATCTCACTTTCTCTACTCATTTAATTGTAATATACACGTACATATTAAATAAATACATAGAAGATAGACTCCTAATATGATAAGAAGTATGAAAACAGAGGAAATAAAGTCCTAATGATATTAGGTTGCTATTCTAGAAATATTAAGTGAAATTAGATATTGGGCCTAACTCACACCCTAAAAACTTGCTCAAAGGGAGGATGATTTCCTAACTCTTACAAGGAGTCCACCGATATCATTAACCATCAATATGAGACTTTTGTCATTCTTTTAACATCCCACCTCACACTCAGTGCTTAGCATCTGGTGCGGGTCAATTTTTATTTTTGGAGCCCCCAATATTGGGTGTGATGGACCCTGCTGTGATAACATGTGAGATTTAGAGAATATCTCACTTTCTCTTCTCATTCAGTTGTAACATACACATGCATATTAAATAGATATAGAGGAGATAGACTCCTAATATAATAAGATGTTTATAAATAGAAGAAATAAACTCCTTATGATATAAGGTTGCTATTATGGAGATATCACATTAAATTAGGCCTTCGACCTAACTCACATTCTAAAAGCTAGCTTAAAGGGAGCATGATTGTCAATGTCAGGCCCCGAGGCTACCCCCTTGACGTAAACACGAGACCTAGGATCACGAATGACCCCAAGCTAACCCTGAGCTGGCATATCATAAGCATACTAAAGTATACTGAAATAAGAGATACTATGCGGAAGCTTAAATCATAAGATAACCTGAATTGTGGGGAATACCCAATAGTAGTCTGAATATAAAAACACTAAGTAAGAGTTAATGATACTAAGCTTTCACTCCAAACTAAAGCTTAATCTAAAATTATACTAACTAGAGATATTGGGACATACCCCAGCTAACTCTAGCAATAACTAAAACTAACATGAAAGACTGAATGTAAAAGAACATATATGTCGTCCTCGAATAATGAGGACTCACCACTGATACTGCTTAATACTGATCGAAAACCGATCTACATGTGATCTAAATGCTGAGGACCTAAACCTACATCACGAAAAGATGTAGGGTAGAGTTTGCATCAGTACTTGAAAGGTACTGAGCATGCGGTATATGATAAAGCTGAACAAAATACAACTAAATGAAGCATACCGAACAATGATGTAATCTAACCATGATAAAGATACTGAGATATATTGAATATGAACTAAACTGAATGCAATGACCAAGTACATAACATGCTGAAATTGAATATTGAAATATATTTGAAACCTGGTCAAATGCACTAGAGTCTGACAGTGGGAGGTACTATTAACCGACATAAAACCACGTGAGCTAAATATGGAGTCCGATGTATACCCCCCATCGAGAGGACCCAATATACCTTTCCAAGGGTATAAATGAATGATTAGCGTCATCACTAAAGCTAATGCCCACATAGGGGACTTATAAACCTACAGGAGCACGTAGTTCTGGAACGATGAGGGTAATTAACTCTAGTCCAACTCGGTGTTAAGCCTACCCCCAACTGGAAATGTGTAAAATACAACATAATTGAAATATACTGGATAGCTCAAAGTTCTATCATGCAAATCTGAGAATGCGACATTTAAATATTGACAATGAAACAATTTTAACTGGAGTATGTATATATGTATAAACTGACCTACCAAGTGTAATTCATGAACTAAAAGAATCTACATAACTAGAGTACTGAATTTCATGCAAGGATTAAGCAACATGGTTACAAAAACATAATACTCTGATTAGGATTATTCTAACAACTCAATCGCAACAATTTTCTAAAGTTCTAGAAACCCTAGGTCTAAACATGATACAGGGAATCAAGAATCTAACTGAATTCTAGCGACCTAGTGGGTGAAAGGAATCCACCAGTGAAATTCCACATACCTGATAACGAATTCCACGAACAAATCTTTCGATTTTGGGGTTGGAACTGAGGAAAACTTATTGCGTTCTTGGAAGGGTTTTGGTTGACGGTTTATTCTCCTTTTGCTCTGGTTTGATAGATTTTTGGTGAATGACTCACTTAGGGTAAGTTCTGATATAGTTACTAGGCTTTAACTGAAAAAATGACGTAGTTTAGGTGTCCAACATATATGGGAAACGACCAAATGACCCCTGACTTAAAATCTATCAGGGCCACCGACGGACCGTCGATCGAATAACGGCCCATCCTGTCAGTCCGTCGATCGACTTCAGAGGATTGGAAAATTGGGTTTCTGAACCACGGACCCAGACCACAGGCCGTGGTCTGACCTATGGTCCATAGGTCCTGGCGTGGTTCTACACTTAACTGATTATTTTTCTAGGGTTCTGGGGAGGGGGTTGCAGGTAACCAACCACGGACCCCACCTACGGTCTGTGGTTCAACCTACGGTCCGTAGGTGGCCACATTGGTGGAAATTGCAACTTCTGAAAATCCTCATTTTCTCTGTTTTAGAATTCGGGGTGTTACAGTAGAAGTCTTATAAGGAGTCCATCAATCTCATTAACCACCAATGTCGATTTTTTGTCATTCTTTTAATATCCCACCTCATGCCCAGTGCTTAGCATCTGGTGCTTGGGCAATTTTTATTTTTGGGGCCCAAACATTGGGTGAGATGGATTATGCTCTGATACCGTGTGAGATTTGGGGAAGATCTCACATTCTCTACTCATTCAATTGTAACATACACGTACATATTAAATAGTTATAGAATATATAGACTGCTAATATAATTAGCAGTCATGAAACACATAAAATAAACTCTTAATGCTATAAGATTGATATCCTTAAACTATCTAGACTCAGTCATTCCATTCTTTTGATCATTTTTGTGTTGGCATTTTCTTTCAAATGTTTCTGGATTCTTTATCTATAGAATAGAAATTTAGGAAACCTCCATCTCTTTTGATAAAAAGGAGAAGATGCGAAAGGTCTTAATTCAATTGATCTATTATCACCTAGATCAAGCATATATTAATCTAATAAAAATAAGAATTTATATTTATTTTTTGTTAATGAAGGATAGTTTTGTCCCTAGGAAATAAGTCATACTATATAAGCAAATGGATATTTTTCAAGCAATTAAAAATGAGAGACAATATTATTCACATCTCCCATCTATTTAAAACATTCATGAAAACATCAAAGGAGATTCTTGATATACGCTATACATATGATTGACTGAATTATTTTACATCAATTTTCCAAGGATTAACACATTTCAAGGTCATAAGAATTAGGGAAATCTTAGTAGCTCTGTTGGTTGACTATGAATAATTGAACTTTCACACAGTTTTGATCTTCAAATACCCTTTCTTTTTCATGTTTTCTAATAATCTATAAGGACTAAGATTTCAGTTAATTATCTTAACTATTCCCCTAAGTGAAACGTGTTGCCTAATTGTAACAACTTGACCCGGTCATTATGAGTAAGTCAGTATTGAAAGAATTTGGGCCAGAAAGCTTTCTGAGTAGTGGTTTAAGCTTTACTTACTAGGCAACCTTAGTCAGAATCGGGGGTAGGTGAGGTCTATGTCTATTCGGGGATCGATGGGATGTTATTATAAGGTTTCACTGATTTATTCTTGTAGCTAAAATATTAAGAAGTCCATAGAACCTTTCGAAATAGGATTCAGATAAGTATGACTCCTCAAATTGATCTTCAGCGAAAGGTTTATGTCGAGATGTCAAAGGAAGAGTTTTACTGTAATAATGGACTTTTCTGCAGTTTAGGTTTCTGAAGCTTCATCAAAGCCGCTATTACAAAACCCATAAGGGATCCCTACTACTAGGATTTGAAGTTGATTGATTTAAGTTTTATATGTTCTACTTTTATTGATAGTGTTAGTATATTTTCCATTTTATGTTTATTAGGATGCTGAATTCACTCCTAGAAGGTTCCTCTAGGAAGTAGGAGAATAAGATGTTAGCTTTGTATACTTAATTTTCTTAAGTTACTATACAATTGCTTTTACTTTGATCAATATGTTGCCTGAGTTAATCGAATCTACATTTATGGATATTCTAATCAATATGACATAGCTTGTTTATTGGTAACTCAAGTGATATGCTGTCACGACCCGAGAGCATCCCCAAGTCGTAACATGCGTATTCGACCTATCGGAGGTCTCATACAAGCCCTTAGCATTCATCACATTAGATACGTAAAATAGTGCGGAATTAAAAACTCTTTAAATAAAATCCCATAAGACTCAAAGGTCACTTTTAAAAACATCATTCAAAAGTACACAAGCGGAATACTAAGTCTCTTAGCCATCTTAGACATAAACGTGAAAACATACT
>JAJOOR010044569.1:0-15632 GCA_036250505.1 Solanum acaule
TTTGATATATTCAGTTATAGTATATGGGTATTCCCCATCTTTTCAGATTTATTTATGATTTAGCTTCCGCATCAGTTTATTATCTTTAGTATGCTCATGATCATGCCAGCAGGGTTAGCTTGGGATCACTTATGGTCCTAGGTCCCGTGTCTGTGTCTCGGGGGTAGCTCGGGGCGTGACAGTAGCATTGTTCTCGTCATATGGAACATTGTTTTTCTTGTTATATGAGTTAACCAAATAGCTCATGCAGTCTCAATGACATTCATATGACTTTCATTCAAGTCACCCATGCTATTATTTTACCCGTAGTGACTATCGTTGTCACTACCATGATCACTCATGTTTTATACCTGCAAAACAGAAAATACACAACACCAAGCAACAATATACTATAGTGAACAGTTCCCAAAATAACTTCACTAATTGAATTCATAGCTACCGTTTCCCGGCAGCGACACTATTTTTTTTATAACATTCAAACTTACTCTAAAAAAAGATTAAATGAGTAAGCGGTCATTGTCAATAAAAATACCCAACAAGGAGTCAGGGTCGAATCCCACAAGAAATGGTTAAAGTGTAATAATTGAACTAGGAAATTTAGAATACATACTTATTCATTGTAGCACGTTAGAAAAAGATGGTGGATTATTCCACCAAATTTACAAAAATGGTTTGAAGTATCAATTATCATAATTAAACTATAACTATGGAATCAAAAAATTAAAATACAATCTAGGGGTGCGAGGATTGGTAAGAATATCACATAGGGCTAATTGTGTTGCTCAATAGTTATAAATTGTCATGGAGAGGATAGGTAATCTTTAATGACACTAATCTCATTTCGATCTCATAGCACCATATCATAGAATCTCCTTTCAGTCTTATCAATGTTAATCACAAATCAACCCACTACCTTACAAGAATCTCTCTTTCGACCATATGTGGGCGCCTAGATCTAAACTATAATATATCATTCGATCAAACCATAGAAGTCAAACCTAAATTGCATACATCAAACAAATTACCCACTTCAATTGATCTTTTTTTATCATCAATTGAAGATCAAGACTAGGAACTAAGTTTACAACCTTAACCCCTGAATTAACCCCATGCTAATTAGCTCAAATCCATGAATGTATAGCAATATAATAGAGGAAAACACAATTCCCACTAGGTTAAATCAACACCCAACCCCATAATTGCACCCCTACACTTGGGGTTTTAGTTGTACATCATAAAACGTAAATAAATTAAGCCTATCATGACAACAGTCATGGATGTGATGAGATTAAGCAATTATAATCAACATGCACTGTGATTTAAACTTCCAATTGTCAATTTCAAAAGTGAAATTTTAAAACTACAAAACTAAAGATGTTTTTCACAAGGTAAGAAGTCCCATACAATAACCTAATACAAAAACTCTCAATGTCAAAAAACTATCATCCAAAAGATATCTGTTTTCTATATCATTTGGGTTATTAATAGTTATCATAAATGTGGCCCAAAATTCTGTGACATTATTCATGCTCGCCAAACAAGATCAGTGTCTATTCCTTAGCTCGCCTTTCTTTTGTTTCAGGCTTCACGTGTTTGAACCTATGTTAGCGAACTCTGTTGAGTCTACCTTTAAGATTTGGTGAATCACCGATTACTAACTTTTTTCGGCCTTTTAAGCCTTCATTTTACATCAAGGTCATGTCACATTTGGTGATGGTCATCTTGTTTTCTCTTCAATTTTGATGAGTCACTGTTTCACTTTTTAGTTGGCCGACCTACCTTAAACATCTTAAATTATGAGAACTATCACTTCGGGCAAGGTTAGGCCAATTGAATGGTCCACCCTTTTGATTAGGTGACTACCAGTGTGGAGTTTATACTTCTTTAAATGATTTTGACATTTCTTTCATGTATGCATACTTACCTTGTCCTTTTGCTTTCATTGTTGTAAATCACCAAAATATCATCAGAATATGACATTATAAGCAATGAAGACACTAATTATTGAACTAAAAAGGCTTCAAATGAGTGTAAATTTACCGCTTATCAAGAGTCTCACTCGGGTGGTACAAATTTGCTTTAGGAGGACTTGGGCAGAGTTCAAGTGATTCACGATACACTTAGTTTAGCAGAGAGCAGGTATAAGATGTCTGCTTACTGTAGAATCCATCCTTAGAGAATCGGAGTTGGTGAGCTGGTGTTCCTTCGAGTACCACCTCTTAAGGGAATGATTAGATTTTTGAGGATGGGAAAGGTTAGCCCCAAGTATATAAAGCCATTTGAGATTCTTCAGACTATACATGATGTAACATATGAATTGGCTCAACCTCCTACATTTTATGTTTTTTATCGATTCTCCATGGTTTCACGCTTCTATGCTATGTTCCTTATTAGTCTCATGTGCACCATTACGAGTTCGTTTAATTGGTAACTTTTTGACCTTCGTGGAGAAGCTAGTTTCAATTTAGACCAGAGATATGTAGCAATTGTATTCGAGGTCCATTCATGTATTTAATGTCTAGTGAAGGCATCTTCTAGTTGAAAAGGCTACTAAGGAGGCCAAGCCTGAGATGTGATTGTAGTCTCCTTGCTTGTTTGAGCCTTCAGCCACTTCTTATCTATTTACTTTCGAGGAAGGACATTTTATTAGCAGTGAATATTGTAATGACCCTCCTAGTCATTTTCTCTTTACTATATTATTTTTGGTATTTTGAGCATTCCTATAGAAATCCCAAGTCATTTATGTCTTGTTGAGAATGAAAAAAATTTCACCTCGTCATTTGTTTGGGTTTTTTGCATGTTTCTATTTTTAGAGCTTTTGAAACCTGAACAATTGACTTCAGTCAAAATTTCAGGTAGACAGCCTCAGACTTCAATTTTGATGGTTAGATTGGTTTCATAACATCGAGTTTTGTCTAGAAAGACCTTCAAAATAGATCCTGAGGCTTATGGCCTCATTTCAAGCAACCTTTTCGCTTATGGCATAAAATAGAGTTTTAGTGTGGGACCTACTTTTCAACAAGAAGATCTTAGATGGATGTTTGAACATTTTTGTTGAGTTTAGAATTCCTAATTTTGTGGGGTAGCATATATTTTTAGCAACTCCAAGGTTCTGAACCAATCTCAAACACTTTGTCGGGGATTTTTCACATTGGGGAACCAACTAATGTGCATTATCTAGTGCAACGTTTGTTTACCCTTTGCGTTTGCATGTCTTAGGATGCTTTTGCATAGGCTAGTGATTCTGGTCTCTTAGTTTTAGAGAGGTCTGATATATTGTCCATCACTTTAGCAAGCCTCCTACCATGATCGGATAGGCCACGGGGATGACCCTTCACATTCTTGGGCTATGCTTTGCACGTGCGATGCTTTTCGGGGTCAACCTTCCTTGATAAAAAAATGGGTCCAACATTCATAAAGGTCATTTTTTGGTCTTTTAATGAAGACTCTACATGATTCGACCTTATTCCCATATTTTAAATTGAGATATCTATTTATTGGAAACTCCAAATTTATTCATTTAAGATAGTGAGTCGGGGATTTTTGAGGCATTGCGTGTGTTCATCAGTATAGTTTGGGGACCTAGTTCCTTGTGTAATTTCTTGTCCCAAATGACAACTCGAGCCTATTAAATGTTGTCTTTTTGATCAAATTATTAGATGTTTAATTTTATTTAGTTTCTGAGCTTGAATTGTGCCTATTATAGGGGCACCATTTTTGTAAGATAATTAGGATCTTTAATAGAGTCAATTTATGAAAACCCGGCGCAGGTCCCATAATTCCATTTTTGACTCAATTTTAGAACCATCTCAAATTGTTAAATTTTATTGTTTAAACGTCTTTATTAACATTGTGATCATGTTTTTGGTAGCTCGGTAATGATCAAAAGTCACATTGAAAGGAAAGATCTAGAATCATAATTTTGAGAGCACATGTTTGGTATTAAGGTAGCCTATGTCTTACCGGTCTTGATGGAGTTTGTAAATATGAATATCTATATTTGGGTTTAGTTTATAGTTGAAGCATGTGTTATTATTTGAATATATGCCTTAGCCTTATTTCCAAGTTTTCAAGGAATCGAGCATACTTATGTTTCGTTTTGTTGATCATATCAAGCTTTCTGGTTCTTATAAATTTTTTGATATGATTATTCTATCTTGTTTTTGGCCTTATCCTAGGTGTAGACTAGTAATTGCCTTAGACTTGCATTTTGGAGCCGATAGGTCTTACAGATTTTACGATGTTCCTTTGGACGACTTATCTCCCTGTAAGGTGATATAGCGTACTTGGGTCTTATAGTATGAGGCTTTATCAGGCAGTATCTCAACTCTTGTGACCTTTCACCCATAAATCTTTTTTTCAATAGCCCTGGTGGTATTCAATTGTGATTTTGGTCTTAGTTCGACGACCCCAAGATTGGACTTGGATCGAGTTAGAGTGATTAGTTGGATAAGTTGGGGTGGGTTTTTGATCCATAGTGACCTTATGATTTTGATTCTAGTTACGGTATATTTCCTCACTATTCATTTCCATGGAATCAAGGTCTAGACAAATTATATTCAACCATAATCCAAGTTTTGGTAACAATACTTCCAATCCATTGAGACTTCGAGATCTTGCTTTATTGGGTTCATCATGTTTTCTAGACTTGGTTCGAGGTGCCATCATGACTTGAGGTTAGAGTCAAGACAAATGGTTACTAATAAACACGTTTGATGGGATTGAACGGTAATTGGTCTCAAACAAATTTGTGTTTGACTTGATATCCCAAATAGGTCTAAGGGGAAAAATAGTAATTTTCTTTATAAAGAAAAGCATTAAATTCTTTCAGATCTCGAACAAACTAATAAAAGGTCGCTTAATTTGATTTAATCTACTTTCCACACAATTTCAAAAGAGGGAAAGTTTTATTAATGTTTTCGTAGATCTTTAAAGAAAATAGAAAATTTAAATAATCTTTATAATGATTAACTGCTTATCTAAATAGATTATATTTACTTCACGAATTAATGCACTAGAGCATTATATATACTACCCAAAATTAACATAATTCATCAAAATATAGTCTATACCTTTCAAAGTAACAATGTGTATGATTTTCATTTCTAAAATATACAGGATGTTGTGGAAGAAAGGAAAAAATAAGGTTGAGAGTGAGTTTCCTTTGGTGAAATGGTTGACAAAGGATTTTAGAGGTGTAAGATTTAATGAAAGTGATATCAAGTACATCTTCGAGAACATGGATCCTTTAGTGGCTATAGTCGCCGAGGTAGAAGATGAGGTCAAGATTCCTATTTGGGATCAAGACACAAGAGTTTACCATTTGCTCATGTTGCATAGGGACATTGATGGAGTTTTTGGATTCTATGATGATTGGATTGAACAAGTTGTTATACGACGACGATTTGAGGGAAAAGAACTAATTGGTTTTTATGTCAATCGATTGAATTTGAACTTGACATTTTCAGTGATTGAGACAACAGATAATATAAGAGAAAGTTCTGAGTAGAAAATCTTATTGTTCTTACATTTTCATTGCAATTATTATTTTTCCAAATGCATGTACAATAAGAATTTGATATCAACAATATATCTTGAGACATAACATGCATTTATAAATTATTTCCTTTTATATTCTTAGCATTCAAAATTGTGCAAATATTATTCAAACCACTATTTCACTTTATATTTTATGTCTAGTCGAAAATCATTTCACTTCCTTAATAATTATTGATATTGAAAATGGCGTCAAATTCCATTGATTTATCAAATTTGTTACAAATATAACCTAAGTTTACCTTTTCGCTCTAAAATCACCCCAATATTAATGTATTGGCCATCTAATGATTTTTTTTTGTGTCCCCATTTTAAAGTATAACTCAAGGTTTCATTTATTATATGGCACAATATAATTGATTCTTTTTTTATAGTTAACATAAACTAATTAAGTAGCATAATAAACTATGATCCACATAATAATGCCTACCATCCCCATTTTAAATCTCTATTAATTATAGAAAAAAAGTCTAGAACCCCATTCATTTCTGATTCTTTAATAATGAATTTCTGGAGGGTTGATTTTTGGAGAAAAAACATGGGATTCTCTAATTCAATACGTTGGTTGGTGAAGAACTAGATTCTAGAAGTAAAATTCTCCTTATTGAAGTAAGAGTGTCTATATGATGTGTTAAAATTTTATGGTACATTTGACACTTTTTAACAAAGGATTTTTTTTCTGAAGTGTATTTTATGAGATACGCTTGTACTTTATGTCAATGTGCAGGTCATGATTGCTCCTACGACACTCCACTAGTAGGTAAGAAAAATCCTAAGCCGGGAACCAGGAGTAATAAGATATCACACAGAAGAAGGAGAAGGAGAGATAACACCAGATATATACATACAAACTACCCCAAGACCTTGTATTAGTCGGTAGTCGAGCCACTTGTTAAAATAGGTGTACAGGGCACAAATATAAAAATATAAAAAATTGATTGTGAATGCAAAGTAAAGACTAGTTCTAGTCAAAACAAAGGGAGATCGGCAACCCTGAACATCATGAGCGCACCCCGATCTCCAAATCTCAAAAGTTGTTCTATAGGAGGCTCAAATCAATGGTAAGGACTTGTAATATGATCTATAAGGTGTAGAAGGTAGTATGAGTACCAACAAGCGGTACTCAATATTCATAGGCCGATACAGGTCCAAAGATAAATCAAGCATATATTCTAGGTAACTGAGGAAAGTATTGTCCAAGCAGCTAAAGAAGAGATATTACATGAAAATACACTTACATAGAGATGAAAAAAAATAGAATACATTGTAATATGATCGGTAGAGTGTAAAAGGTAGTATAAGTACCAACAAGCAGTACTCAGTAGGCATAGGCCGATACAGGTCCAAAGATAAAGCAAGCATAAATTCTAGGTAACTAAGGAAGGTATTGTACAAGTTCTTAAATAAGATATATTGCATAAAAATACATGTAAATAGAGATGAAACAATAGAATACACTGAGTAAAAGACTATGAGAAGGGAACATACTCTGAGGTGCTTGCTCTATACCTTGATCCTAGAATAAGACTATTCCGGAAGCCAACTAAAAAGATTACCAATGGCAAAAACCACTACTTAACATACTCACAAGAAGGTCTGTCCAACCCAAGTTAATAAAAAACACCACGAAAGGATAAGTCCAACACATATACATAACTAATATCAAATCAACCTAAGATACACAATTATAAAATCAAATAATAACCTAATTGGATCCCATATGCTCGGAAGTTATACAACAACAAACATAACCCAGCTGACCCCCATAAGAATGATGGGTGCAAACAACTATCAATTATACTACTGATAGGCAATGCATATTAATGCAAGTTATGGATTAGAAACTAACTGAACCATCAAAACCAATTGTCACAAAAAGTACATAAACCTATCTCTTGCATCTACAACTAGGTAGTTCTATATGGATACCCTGATCTTGTTCAATGTGTCACATGATGAAAGGGACCTATAGGATACTAGTAAAATCTGTATACACTACCTAGTCCACATCCCGGATGTAAAATCACTGAAATTTGAAAGAAAAGTTAGAAATGAAAAGTTGCATTTTTGGCACCGATGCAGATTCTCCTATGGACCATACAAAGTTCTACAGGCTATAGAAAGATAGGTGTAGGAGGTGGGTTGAAGTTTGCATAATGTCAGGTCTATGATAACTATTGACGAACCACCAAGACGGTTTGTACAAGTTCGTAGGGTCTATAGGACAGGCACATAGAAGTTGTTTTGACTTAGTGAATTCATGATGGTTTTTGGGGTTCTATGATGAGGTCTTACAGACCGTAGAAAGTTTAACAACTCATAGGAAAGGTCTCATTGAAATTCAGAAAGAGGTTGATTTCTAGTAACAGCTCCACGATTGAGTAGGATGGTCCATCGAAAGTCTTAAAGATCGTAGGTCCAATCGAAGACACTATCCAACAATTTTAAATCAAGGTAGTCTTAGACATTTCCTACCCATTTAACCCCTAAACTATGTCGTTTTTACTTTATACTCTACCCTTATAACTAATTTTGCCCTTTAAAATCCACCTATTCCCTCAAATTCACTAAAAAACCCAAATTCCATCCGAGTTTATCCTCTCAAAACACTTTCTAGAACTCTAAAGATAAAGCTAGGGTTTCATCAAGCTTTCAAGTTTCTTCCTCCATTGTTATGGCTTTGACTAACGAAAGCATGTGAAAACTTCACTAATGGATTCCCTTCATCCATTGGGTCAAATCTTCATGGGTCCAATCTAAGGCCAGCTTATGGCTATGTTAAGCATCTAAGATTTCAAGACCTAACAGAGGGTACTAGACTAAAGCAATCCCTACATGGGCAACAACTAGCTTGACACGACCCAAGGTAGACCTTAGGTGTAACGTGGCATATAAGAACCCGAGAGTCCCCATACAAGCCACATAGCATACATAGACAATATAATAGAAATTAAAAGATTGAAAAGATATTTCGAAGCATAGAGTTATATAAAACGAAGCGGAAGTCTAACAATGTCTCAAAGCCATTTAGTACATAAGAGGTGCTCGGGACGTAACCCGTACATCAAGTTCAAAACTAAAATGTAAAGACATAAAGAAATAAATGTTTGGTCCTCGGATCATGAGGAATCACCAATCCTCAAACTTCTACTAAAATATCACTAGCCACAGAAATGCGAATTTGGAACGTCGGACCCTACATTTGGGGAAAATGTAGGCAATAGTATGTGTTAGTACAAAAATTTACCAAGTATAATATCAATGCATAAAGTGTAAAAATCATGATAAATGGGCATTTTCGTAATATGCAGTGACCAAGATAAAACATGAGATAAAAGAGCTAGAAACGTAAGTCATAAAAACATGGTCAATGCAAGTTAACATCCTAAGTCATTCATGAGATACTTCTTGAAGTAAACTTGATTCATTAGTGTGGGATAATTACCTGATGCGACATGGGTAATTTTCACTTGTCCACTCGGTGCTAAGCATAACTCCCACATAACATTTATTAGTCTTATTGATCTTTTCTTTAAGGAACTTGGGTAATCACCTCTTGTCCTTACATAATGTGACATGGGTAATCGCCTCTTGTCTTTTCTTAGAGGACATCGGTAATTGCCTCCTGCCTCAACATTAGAATAGCTCCTTAACTTTGATTCATTTTAGGTGAGAAGAACTTTCAATCTTAGAATCCTTTATGTGAGAAAACCTTAGACACGATCAACAACAACAACAACATCTTTTATGCTTTACACTCAAAGCAACATATTTCATCAATTTCATCAGAACATGCATATCTTCATAAAATCTTCATTGATAATTCAGAATCCACTTTCAATTATCAAAATCTAGAAAACATGGGTTTAGCATGAGTTCATGGGGATTCATCTTAAAATCATGAAATTTTCTCGATTCTTGCATAATAGCTCATAAAACAATAAATTGAATCAACATTGATAGGAATCTATGACATGGAAGAAAACCCTAACTTTAATTGGGGATTTCTATCTTCAAAATTAAGAAATTTAGGAACTCTGCGGAAGAAAGAGCTCTATAGATGAAGACAATCATACTTTGATTCCAAAAGCTTGAATCAATGGGGGATTTAGGAGACTTGATCTTGAAATCCTAGCTTTCTTCTTCAACTTCTAGAGAGTGAAATATTCGGAAGGACTTGTGCTTCTTCGAGAATTTGAGAGAATGAATTGATTTAGCCGTATTGGGGGTTAAAATCCTTTACATAGGGCTTTAGATTAAGGGTAAACTGATAGGGTATTGAATTAAAACAAACCACTTTCACGGTGGCCTTGATGGCCCATAAAGCACTCCACGAGCCATTATGGCGGTCATGGTGCTTGACCAGTTGCTAGGGTAAGGACCCCTTAGTTGGGGCCTACTTGATGACAACCACCACAGCCCATCAACCTCACCATGAGCCGTCTAGGCCTCCGTGGGAGGGACACTGGCCTTGGAAGTCTCTAGCAAGCCCTCATGAGCACCATAACGGCCTGTCATCCTCTCCACGGGATTTCTAGGCCTCCGTGGGAGGAACTCCTGCAAGGCAGGTTTGGGGAAACTTACCGCGAAACCCTTTCACGGATTGTGGTCCCCTTCACTTCCCATATGGGGCTTCATGGAGGGTTCCGTGGTCCAGTCTTTGGCCTGTGAGTTTCCCATCAACCTACTTTCCAGTATTCTTTTCCAACCTTTCTAGAGAGAGAAATATTTTATAGAGGAAGACTTTTTCTTCTTTTGAGATTTGAGAGAATGAGTTGATTTGGGTGAGTTTGAGGGTTAAAAAAAAGATATATAGGGCTTCTAGGTAAGGGTAAAACGACATAGTATTTGGATAGAATAATTAGGAAAATCCCCAAAAGACCCTGACTTAAAACTAACGTGACCCCTTTCACGGCCCTTCAAGGACTCAACGAGTCTCCATGGTAGTCATGGTCCTTCACCACTAGCTAGGGAAGAATCCCTATGTCCTTGACCCTCTTCACAATAACCTTAACGGTCTGTGATGTTTACCAGGGGCCATCTAAGGGTTCGTGGGAAGGGATTGATGAATTCGAGATTTTGACTCATTTAAGGCTTTGTTTTCATAGTTTAAGTGTCCTAAAATGCCTAATTTATGCTCTAAATTGATGCTAAAGTGTTGATTTGCAACAATTAAGACTAAGGATCAAGGCAAGCACAGTACCCGGGAAAAATTGAATGAAAAAAACTGAAGAAGTTGAAGGAAGGCAATCCTGGTGATCGCCAAGATCACTCGGCGAACCACGGAGTTGCTCTTTAGCTCGCCTAAAGTTTCATCGTGCCAGCCTTGGGGAAGAACCTACTTGGCGACAGAAATGGGCAGTCGGCGGACCGCCGAATGACTCGGCGATATCAACCTCGATTGCTTAAAGTCACAGAACCCTGAGGACTAATAGCCAATGCAAACAGGCGATTGATTGGAGCAAAGGGCAGATGACTGACCGGGTTAGCGAGGCCTGACTTACTTCGCCTAATGGCCCTGAAGGCCAAAATTTGGGAAACTATAAATTGAAATGTAAAAAGAAGAGAGAGGAGTTTTGATTCGAGAAGTTTTTTGAATTTTAGTTCTCTCTGAGTTTTTGAGTTTCCATTGTAGACTTTGAATCTTTTGAGACTTGGTTTTGAGGAATTGCAATTGGGTTTATGAATTAATTCAATTTGAAGCATTGTAGAGACTTGGAAACTATTACCCAACTCATGGCTAATATAGTTGGTAATTGTTTCTCTCTTTTTATAATGTGTAGCTAAAACCCCAATTCGTGGGGTGTGTTCATGTGATTATTGGCTTAATTAGCTTATATGTATTGTTATTTACTGATTTAAATGCTTAATTGAAATGGGTTTAATCGATAGAGTTCTGGGCTTGCTTGGGAAAGAGGTTTTAGAACCATGGTTTTCGATTAATGATTGTGGTTATTGGGTTGATGTGGGTTCAACTCGAGTGAGTGAATCCTAAACTTGATTCTACCTATCTAGCTCTAGAGAGTGGATAAATTAAGGTTTTGGGCTATTCTTATTCTTAAGCTTGTTGAGGTTCGAGAGAACTTACTTGCATCGTAATAGTTGTTCGAGAAAAAGCTATTGCATCTACAGTCTAGCCTACCTACTAAGATTTTGCAATCGTTAGTGAATTTCAATTACCCATATAGAAAAATTATCCTATAATCGATCACATCCCGAGAATTCCTCTCTACATCGTTGATTCCCTTGTTTTCGTATTTGCTTTAGTTTCTAATTGACAAACAAATCCCCCCATCTGATATTTGTTGTCACCCTTTCAATTTAGCTAAATATTTGCGATAATTTCTATTCCTACCACCGATTAGATGACATTTGTAACTAAATTTGAACTTGTACCACTCCCTATGGATTCGACCCCAACTCTTCGTTGAGTTTTATACAAGATTACGATCGCCTATACCTAGTATTAGATGAGGTGTAGTTGAGCGTTTATCAGGAAACTTCTTTGACAGGTTCTGGAAACTCTTTCTGAGCACCATAATGAGCTATGGTCCCCTTCACGGCGGCCCCTCAAGGGCTCCGTGGAGGGTCCCATGGCCAAGTTTTGGGCTGGTGACTACCTGCTAGGCCCCTTTCCTAGCCTTCTTGATTTCGAGGTGTTATATTATCTACCCTTTGGGATTATTCATCCTCAATTGAGATTCTAGACATCATAAGGAAAGTAGGAACTCAAACCTAACAACCCAACATAAATGCATATATCCGAGGAGGAAACATAAACTCCAAGCTAAAGCATGTCCTAAACATCTTATCATGAAGTCCATGCAACTCATACTCAAATGCACATAAACACGTAGAAATCAATCAAGTAAGCTCGTTTTCTCAAAACTTAAGCTTTTCATGAATCATGCAAAATGAGGAAATCATGGGAATATCTAAGACACATGACGCCCAATGAGTAAATCATGAGGAGCTAAATGCCTCAACCTAGAGTAGGGGTAGAAGGAAAGAGATGAGGGCAACAGGACATCATATCTGCCTCAGCCTCCCAAGTATCACCCTCAACTAAATTATTCCTCCATCGAACTTTTATGGAAGTAACTTCTTTGTTCCTCAACTTCTTCACTTGCCGATCTAAACTCTTAACCGGAACTTCCTCATAAGAAAGATTCTCCTTAACTCCCAGCCCTTCTAAGGAAACTATAGATGTCGGATCTCCAACACAGTTCTTCAATACGGAGACATGGAAAACTAGATGCACCGAGGCAAATCAAGTTCATAAGCAACTTTGCCAATTTGCCTCAAAATCTGATATGATCCCACATAATGAGGACTAAGCTTCCCTTTCTTCCCAAATCTCATTACACCGTTCATGGGTGAAATTTTCATGTAGACCCAATAATTAAAATCAAACTCAAGATCTTTCCTTGTAATATCGGCATATGACTTTTGCCAACTTTTAACCATTTTTAAACTTTCTCTAATAACACGAACTTTCTCCATAGCCTCATGTACCAATTCGGGACCTATAGAGGTGAATTCACCCACTTCAAATCAGCCTATAGGAGATCTACACCTCCTACAATATTGGGCCTCAAATGGAGCCACACCAATGCTTGAATATTAGCTATTGTTGTATGGAAACTCAATCAAAGGCAAGTGATCATCCCAATTACCCTTGAAGTCAATTACACATACTCTCAACATATCTTCCAAAGTTTAAATTGTATGCTATGCTTTCCCATCGGTTTGTGGATGAAAGGTCGTACTAAGCTTAACAGTAGTACCATGACCCTTTTGGAAAGATTTCCATAACTGAGAAGTGAATTGGGTACCGCTATGAGAGATAATGGATAAGGGCACCCCATGCAACCTTCCCATTTTCCTCAAATACAACCTAGCATAGTCCTCCACCGAATAGGAAACCTTGACAGGAATGAATTGAGCCTATTTCGTCATTCGATCTACAATTACCCAAATCGAGTCATGTTGTCGCCGAGTGCGTGGTAAACCAACAACGAAGTGCATGTTCAATTCTTCCCACTTCCAAGTAGGAATGCTAATATCTTGAGATAAACCTCTCAGCTTTTGATTCTCAACTTTCACCTGTTGACAATTAGGACACTTAGCGACGAATTTCACAATATCCTTCTTCATCTCATTCAACTTATAGATCTTCCACAAGTCACTGTACTTCTTTGTGGCTCATGGGTTAATGGAATATGGAGAACTATGGGCCTCTGATAAGATTTGCTTTCTCAAGTCATCAATATTAGGAGCACACAAGCGACCTTGATAACTAAGTACCCAATCTCCCCTTTAGGAGAAAGCCTCTGTGGGCTTTTTAAGCACTGCTTCCTTCAATTCCACCAAAGTCGGATCAAGACTTTGCTTAGCTTTCACATCTTCCACAAAAGATGATTTTGAACCATAACACCACCCTTGGTAGAGTCAACTAATTGAACACCTAATCAGGCCAATCTATGAACATCTCGAACCAACTTCTTTTTATCTTCTTCAATATGAATAACACTACCCATTGATAACTTATTAAGTGCATCCACCACCACATTTGCTTTACTAGGGTGATAGAGAACTCTTATGTCATAATCCTTTAGTGATTCAAGCCAACTTCTTTGGGGTAGGTTTAGATCTTTCTTCTTAAGCACATATTGCAAGCTCTTCTTGTCAGTAAAGACATCCACATAGACACCATACAAATAATTCCTCCAAATTTTTAAGGCAAAATCAACTGCCGCTAGTTCAAGTTCGTGGGTAGGATAATTCTTCTCCTAAATCTTAAGTTTCCTTAAAACATAAGCAATGACATTCCCATTTTGCATAAGGTCACATCCTAACCCAATTCTTGAGGCATCACAATAAATAACAAAACCATATGTCCCTTATGGTAGAGTCAACAGTGGATCAGAAGTATGTCTATCTTTCAATTCATGAAAACTCTTTTCCACGCTTTGGACCATATGAACTTAATGTTCTTTTGAGTTAATGTCGTAAATGGATAAGTAATCGAAGAAATCCCTTCAATGAACCTTCTATAGTAATTGACTAACGAAAGGGTATAGAGGACTAGGCTAACTCTTGACCGCATCCATCTTCTGAGGATCTACGTCAATACCCTTACCAGAAACAATATAACCAAGGAAGGCCACAAATCTTAACCAAAACTCAAATTTACTAAACTTTGCAAAGAGTTGTTGGTCCTTGAGGAATTGCAACACAATCCTCAAATGATTAATATAATTGTCTTCATTCCTTGAGTAGATAAATATATCATCAATGACCACAATCACAAACATCTCAAGCTATTCTCGAAACACCCTATTCATTAAATCCATAAATGCGGCCGGAACATTTGTAAAACTAAACGATGTCACCAAAAACACATAATGACCATATCGAGTTTGAAAATCCATCTTTGGAATGTCATTTTCCTTCACCCGGAAGTGATAATTTGACCAGAGGTCAATCTTAGAGAAGTAACTTGCTCCTTGAAGTTGACCGAACAAGTCATCTATCCTCCGAAGAGGATAATTATTCTTAATGGTAACCTTGTTTAATTGTCGGTAGTCAATACCCATTCGGACTGAACCATTTTTTTTCCTAACAAACAAAACTGGAGCACCCCATGAAGAGATACTCGGTTGGATGAAACCCTTATCCAAAAAATATTTCAATTGCTCCTTTAATTCCTTAGGTTTTGTCGGAACCATACGATAAGGAGGAATAAAGATAGGTTGTGTATCTGGGAAAAGGTCAGTACCAAAGTCTATTTCCCTTTCGGGAGGAACACGAGGTAGATCATTTGGAAAACACCTATGGAAACTCATATGCAATGGGGACCGACTCAAGAGCAGGGGTCTCAGAATCTATATCCCTTACTCTAACTAGATGGTATGTTCAGCCCTTACAAATCATTTTTCTAGCTTTAAGACAATAGAAAAACACACCCTTAGGCCTAAAATGGGGGGGGGGGGGGGGGGGGGGGGGGGGGGGGGGGGGGGGGGGGGGGGGGGGGGGGGGGGGGGGGGGGGGGGGGGGGGGGGGGGGGGGGGGGG
>JAJOOR010044570.1:0-13821 GCA_036250505.1 Solanum acaule
CCCGTTAATTAATGTTGAATGTACTTCCGCGACCGATGAAGTGTGATGACAAGTTTGAGAGGCTTGTTTGGGGTTCCTTCGGGTTCCTCATTCGCCATGTCACGTCTAGGCCCTAGGCTTGGGTCGTGACACTAGGCATGCTGCCTTAGAATGTAGGAGGACAGATTCATTCTGGGTTGGCATAATGGTGCTGCCGATAAAGCCAAGCCAAAACCGGGCAGCAATACTCAAGTCCCTTTTCTCAATAGGGGCGCCACCTTGATCTACCTCGGGGTGGTATCAGAAATCAAAGGTGCTAGCCACCCCTTCAGATCATCTAAGGATTGAGCAATAGGCAATCCATCATATGGGTGTGTAGAGTGCAGATCTCTACCGAGTACAACAATAATGTACTCACTGTGCACCCGACTTCCTTGCCTTAACCGGTCTGAACTCACTGGCCTTCTTCTTGCTCTTGGGAACCAAATCACCATAAGTTGTATAAAACTCGCGAACCCAAGAGGGAATATAGAGGCCTCGGGGTCTAGTGAACTGCTCTAACCTGTGGAAGTGGAGGGTCTCCCTCACATCTGGATACTTCCCTTCCAAGCCTTCTATCGAAAGTAATTTCTCCTCGAGGATAGTTTGTTACCCATCTCCCTTTAATCTATTCAAAAGCCTGGGAGGAGGAATGACAGGGAGCACAGGGTTACAGGAGGTACCTAAGCTGGCACTTATTCTATTGTAGGAGAAGTGGCAGTTGAGGGAACTCTGGTGGATGTGGTTGAGATATAGCCCGGATCTAATCCCTTTTGGAGATCAAAGGTTGCTCGTCTTCAGGCTCAGACAAATCAGTCTGAGTGTTAACAGCCAGTCTCTCAGTCATGTTCTTCTTTCTTTTGCCTTTGTCTCCTAGTGGAAGTTCTTGCCTTTTCTTATTTGGGGGACCTGATCCCCCTTCGTTTATAGTAATGCCCCGTTCTTTCTTCTGGAGTGGCCTATCTAGATTTGTTCGCACCATATATGTAAATTATTAGAGAAAAGTTAATAAATAATCACATCAAAGCATAGAAAAATTAATTGCAGACAGACTCGCCGATCAAGTCGGTGAATCGCCTAATCTCTTTGGCGGGCTGGATCGGGCTCGCCGAAGGGATTGGCTCAAAAATTATATCAAGTCGGCGATGGGAGGGTCTTTTCGGTGAGTCGCCAAAAGCTTTCGGCAA
Organism: Solanum acaule; assembly: GCA_036250505.1. Lineage (NCBI taxonomy): Eukaryota > Viridiplantae > Streptophyta > Magnoliopsida > Solanales > Solanaceae > Solanum > Solanum acaule. The sequence goes on from JAJOOR010044570.1 coordinate 1,206, forward strand.
GCAAGGGTTTGTCCGCTGAAAGTTACAGTGCAACAAAGGTTTAGGGGTACAGACAAAGAGGCGAACAAGAAGCCTTTCGGTGAGTCGCCGAGTGCCTTTGGCGACATCAGGTTGCTCGCCGAAAGTTGCAGAATCATTCATTAAATGAAGCATGAAATTAAGGGTGAGATGGGGACATTAGGCGAACCGCCGAGTGGTTCGGTGAGCTCGACCTAGCTCGTCAAGCGGCTCAACGTGCCTATTTACAACCCAACTTCTCGAATTCAACCCCGCAACCCCCAAAAACAAAATCAAAGCATGCACTAGTACTATTAAATTCAGACCCATAGTACCCATCACCCCGGGATATTCAATTTTTTCCTGATTTTGCCAAATTTGGCCATTTGACGAGTTTTGCCCTTAATAATGGTGTCACCCACTCAATCATTGTGCAATTTACGTAATTTAGCACAAATAGAGGCTACTCAGATTTCACCCTACCAATTTAATCAACATGCAAACATACCCCACAAGATTTTACTAAATTTAAGACGCAAATTTACGGGCATTCGACAATCAAAACAATACGGGCAAGATTGTCAAGTTTAAAAATAGGAATATTCAAAACAACTAAGATCAGAGAGGCCTAGCACACATCACTAAGATAAGATCATTTGCAAATGAGTACAAAATGTGATAAAAATAAATACGGGATTCGGAAAACCAACCTTTTATGCCGAACAATATAAATTTGAGATGCTAGGAGGCAAAGTTTTCCAACTCTGAGCATAAATCAACAACCAAAATAATTATGGAATGCAAGAATGTTGAAAATTCAAATTTGGTGTGAGTTTGTGAAGTTTAAAAGCGAGGGAAAGTGAAGAGGTTGAAATTCTAAAACCTTTGGCCATATATAACCATCCAATTCCCATCCATTCGGCAACATTAGTCGCACTCGCCGATCCACCCGGCAATTCGCCAAGTGGTCACTCACCCCGCCGACTTTTACAGGACCTTCAGTTACTTAGGGGTCCAAATGGCGAACAACATCGGGATCACCAACTTGTTCAGCGATTTGCTGAATGGAATTTTTAGCTTACCAAACGCAATTTCCACACACTCTCCACACTTTAACCTGCACAATCAACACACCATTACTTCTGAAAATGATTTAAAGCGATAAAACCTTGGGTTGCCTCCCAAGAATCGCATTAGTTAACATCGTGGCACGACGCAAGTTAACACCTAATATTTATCTTCGGAGTCGGCCATGGTGTCATTAGGCGACTCCTCGCTGCTCTGTAAGAAGATTCTTCTTATCAATTGATTTATCTGGGCGTCCTGTAGCTGATTAATCATGGAATTGGAAGTTTTCGTCTAATTCAGCATTTCAATGTTCTCATTTATCTCTTTCAACACCTTATCTTGTTCATCGATCTTGTGTTGAAGGAGTGAGAGGACTTCTTCATTTTGACCATTTTCCTGCTTGTTTCCCTTTTCGCACTTGTGAAGGGGAAAGTGCTTGTCCTTTTTCGTGGACTGCTCTTCCAATTCCATGACTTTTTTGGTTAAGAAATTCAGCTGAGTTAACATAGTAGCCCACTCTTATTTTCTCTTTGTTTTCTCATTGGTATTAACCATGCCGTCGAGGAGTTTGGCTACTGTTTCATAGGGTTGTTATAGCAAGCAATCCTTGAAAAGTTTGTCAGCGGTACGTCTATTTTCGGGTCCAAAGACCCCTATAGAAGCACTCTAGTAGCACTTTATCAGACATCCCATGATTTGGGCATGGGTGTAGCACTTCCTGGAATTTCAACCACATCTCTTAAATGGTTTCAGCCCCTACTTGCTTGAATGTCAAAAGATTGTCCCTAAGGTTCAACAATTTTAGAAGAGGCTAATCCGTTTGATACCCATAGCTTTCATTCTCACTCATTTTTCTTGAAATAGTCACACAAACAAACAAAACTAAACTAAAAATTAAGTAAGTAAACTACGACTACCAAGAACAAAAATTTTACTAAACTAAAAATTCTCAACTAACACCACTCGCCGGCAACGGCGCCATTTTGACTTCACGTATCAGGACACTACTTCGGTTCAAGTGCCAACGATCGCGTGTAGTTATATAACCCAACCAAGGGTTGGGATCGTTCCCACAGGGAGTGGTTTCGAGAATTAATAGAAAAATAAAATTTAATTCTAGTCAGTTATAGCTATAAACATTATCGAATACAAACATACTAAATCTAAGGGGTGACGCAAGCGTCAATTATCAATGGGGGTTTGTATTAGCTAATCAACAAAAATGACAAAAAAGATAAGGAAATGAGATAGGGAGATGGGATTCTTGGGATATGATAGGAATATGGGATAAAAGACACTATTGGGTAGATGTTATTGATAGTACATCGCTAAATATTTGTAACTAGGCTAGACTTTAGTGAGGGTAAATTCTCTCTCAAGCAACTTTCTCCGAATCAACTCGGTTTCTCTCGAACACCGAGTTGCCACATTTAAGCACAACCTCTGCCTTAGCCCATTCACTCTCTCGAGCTAAGAATGTTGGAGAGGGCCTAGGATTCACTCTCTCGAGTTGAACCCACGAAGACCCAATAACCACCGGCTATCAATTTAGTAGTCTTAGTTTTAAAGCCTCTTTCTCGAGCAAGCCAAAAACACTGAGATGAAATCGTATTTGCAACTACAAATCATTAAGTTCAAACACAACTACTAAACAAAATCACATTTAAACAACGAATATACCAACAATAAGCAACACCTAACAGTAAATTTAACCCATATTCATAAAATCACACCCCAAGAATTGGGGTTTTAGCTAGACATGAAAAAAACATAGAAATCGATACCAACAAGTGTTTCCATACAATGAATAAAGTCTTTAAACATATCAAGGATGAAGATTCTTCGAGACCCACTTCCAATTTCTTGGAATTTAAAATCTTCAAATCTTCAAGTTCAAGCACAATGTCTCCAAAACTCTAAGAACTAAAATTGAAAATATTCTCCAAAATAAAATCCCTCTAAAGTCTCATGTCTGATCTAACAATTTAAACAAGTATTTATAGTGTTCGAAAATTTGTGTTGCGAAGGAGCATTTGAAGCAGTTAGTCGAGATCGCCGACACACTCGATGATCACCCTTTGGTCTGGTTATCGCCTTTTTGCTTTTGCCTTCAGCATTCTCGCATTTTAAGGCATTGGGCGATCGAGTGCTTCTTCGCGGAACTTTTCAGCAACGCGTCGATTGTTTCTTTTCATCGCAGACTTTACCTTCTCCTTCAGGGCTCAGCACACTGGAACATTCGGCGGGATTTAGGACCTTTAGGCGACTCGTCTAATAGTTTAGGCTATCCTGAGGAAGTCTTTTCTCCGTTCTTTCAGTCGTTTTGTTCTTTTTTGCTTGATTGCGTCCAAGCTTTGTCTCTCAATCCAAATACCTGAAACTTAAGGGTTTACATCAGTTATTGAGACAAAATATGCATTTGAGGACACTAATTCTATTAAAATATAACCCTAAATGAGTCCAAATCGTGGACTCATCAATCATTTATGGGTTCATGTGAATTCAACTTTAAAAAATGCAATTATATCAATTTATGCATAAATAGACATAAAATAATCAATTGGATCATAATTAAAAAGAACTCAGAATATTGAATAAAACTCTAATTTGAATCGGAGATTCTAACTTGAAAAACTGGAGAATTTAGGAACCCTATAAAGGAAAGGACTCCATATGTGAATACTATCATACCATGATGTCAAAAGCCCACAATCAATCGTGAACTTGGAGATTTGATCTTGAAACTCTAGACTTCTTCTTCAAGCTTTAGGGAGAGAAATTTTGGGGAAAAACTTGATCAACTTTTAGAAATTTTGAAGAATGATTTAGAGTAGTTAGATTTTAGGCTAAAAAGACTTATATAGGGTTTAAGATTAGGATTAAAATGACATAGTTTAGGCACTAATAAATTAGGGAAAAGACCTAAAATCCCTTTAAAAATAAATGTTGTACCCTATCGACAGTTGGACCTACGGTTCCTAGGTCCTTAGATGGACCGTACTAGTCAATCATTGATGGGTTACTGGAACCTTAAATTTGACCCATTTTGACAGATCCCGTGTACGGTTCGTAGGTCTTCCATGCCATTTGTAGAACCCAACTTTGAGCATTAAAATTTCAATAAGTCTGGGGTGACCTAGGAGACCTAGCTATGATTCGTTAGAGGAATGATGGACCGTCATATTGAACCGTAAAAAGGGTACTGGAACTTGACTTTTAAAAATTATTTTTCCCACCACCTAAAGTTGCCATCTATGGCCCATAGGACCACATTCACGCGAAAAAAAATCTCATTCCGGCATCGGTTCCACCAATTTATATAGAATGGTGTAAATATAGTAAGCAAAATATGAGTACATATAATGATTGAATCAGCACATAAAACAACACAACAACATTGGCCAATGTGATGCAATGAGATGATGAAATGATGGACTAATGTGGTGGTACCAAGGTGGTTGCACAACATGTTGTATACACCTTGCCGAGCCTCTAGATTCTAGACAAGGACTCATGGGGGACTCATAGTGCATATACCACTATCAATATCTCAGTGTCTCATCAATTTGCCACCTCAGTATTGTCAAGGATATAAGTATGGTGTCACATTTTCTTTCTCAAAAAGATAGTATTTCTCCACGTTTTCATATTTCCATGAACCATGATATGTTGCATGAGGATGAATGTTTCACCACACATATAACACAAGGATTTAATCAGCTCATCAAGGATTGCAAAGAGCATCAAGTTTCCAAACTCAACAGGTCATGAAATATTTTATCAAAGGATAGGGGTAGTGGAGGAAACCATTTAAAATCAACATTTTACCAGTTAGAAAGCATTTTTGCTCATTTTTTAAAGTGGTTCACAAATCAACTCAAACCCCTACTCGGGCATCTCCACATCAAATATAAAGATAAGTCACACAACCCCTCTCTCGGACAATACTCAAATATAATAGAAATCACACAACGATTACAGATATCAGGTAATCCTCCACATAGGCTAAGCAACAAATAGGCATCATACGGATTAAAACAGTAAGATCAACACTTGCCAACCTCTAAAACACATACTACAACTCATTTCATAGTTAGCTTGGTAAGAACACGTTAATTACTCATCTCACTCTATAAGAAGAATAGCCAAACCTACCTCAAGGCCGAAACTTTACACGAATAATTTCTATCAGACACTTCGCAACCACACAATCACCAGAACGATCCTTAACTATCAAAATGGAAAGAGTTCATCAAAAGGAGTCCAATGATACCCATATTGATAGGATTTGGAATCGAGGGTAAAATAGTCCAAAATTACATCACAAATAGAAAGGGTAAAATCATATTTTTAGTTCAAAATCAAGTTCTACAAGTCAAGAGGAGTTTGTGGTTGAAAAAACATTTTAAAAAGCAAGAATCGGGCTCCAAATTATGAAATCACTTATTTATCAATCAGTTAGTTGGGATCGCCGACACAATCTACCTTGTTACCTAAGTACCCCATCTCCCCCTTGGGAGAAAGCCTCTATGGATTTCCCGAGTACCGATTCTTTCAACTCCATCAATATAGGATCAAGGTGTTTCTTAGACTTCACATCTACAACAAAAGATGATTCGGAGCTCTTATGAATCGTGAAACCACCCTTGGGAGAATCTATTAGTTGGACACCTAACCGAGCCAACCTATGCACATCACGGACTAACTCTTTCTTTTCATCCTTTATATGGGTCACACTACCCATGGATAGTCTACTAAGGGCATCCACCACAACATTAACTTTGTCGGGGTGGTAAAGGACACTCATGTCATAATCCTTTAAAAGCTCTAACCACCTTCTTTGTCAGAGATTCAAGTCTTTTTGGGTAAACACATATTGAAGACTTTTGTGATCGGTGAAAACAACATCTACATGGACCCCATATAAGTAATGTCTCCATATTTTCAAAGCAAATACTACCGCCGATAATTCAAGATCATGGGTTGGATAATTCTTTTCATGAATCTTGAGTTGCCTTGAAGCGTAGACAATCACTTTACCTCATTGCATGAGTACACACCCCAACCCTACTCTCGAGGTGTCACAATATACTATAAACCCATCAGTACCCTCTGGTAAGGTCAACACCGGAGCGGAAGTAAGTCTATCTTTCAACTCCTTGAAGCCTTTCTCACAAGCCTCCGACCACACAAACTTATTTGAGTCAAAGTTGTCAATGGATAAGCAATGGAGGAAAAACCCTCAACAAACCTCCTATAATAACTGGTCAAACACAAGAAGCTTCTAATATCGGAAGGACTTAGAGGTCTAGGCCAACTCTTGACCACATCTGTCTTCTTCGGATCTACCTCAATACCTTTGCTAGACACAATATGGCCAAGGAAGGCTACGGACCTCAACCAAAACTCACATTTACTAAAATTTGCATAAAATTGGTAGTCTTTAAGGACTTGCAATACAATCCTCAAACGGTCCATTTGTTCACCCTCACTCCTTGAATAGATCAAGATATCATCAATAAACACTATCACAAACATATCAAGGTAGTGTCTAAACACTATATTCATTAGATCCATGAATGATGCCGGAGCATTAGTTAGACCAAAATACATTACTAGGAACTCATAGTGACCGTATCTTGTTCGGAAGGCCATTTTTGGAATGTCAACCACTCTCACCCATAGTTGGTGATAGCCCGAACGTAGATCAATCTTTGAAAAGTATTTGGCCCCTTGGAGTTGGTCAAACAAATCGTCAATTTCACCTTGTTCAATTGGCGGTAGTCAATACACATTCTAAGGGACCTATCCTTCTTTTTCACAAACAATACCGGAGCACCCCAAGGAGAGATACTCGGTTGAATAAATCCCTTGTCTAGCAAATCCTTTAATTGTTCATTTAATTCTTTCAATTCGGCCGGAGCCATTCTATATGGAGGGATGGATATGGGTTGTGTATCCGGCAAAAGATCAATGCCAAAATCTATTTCCCGTTCGGGAGGAATGTCGGGCAAGTCATCGGGAAAGACTTCCGAAAACTCACTCACCACGGGGACCAACTCTAAAGAAGGGACCTTGAACTCAACATCCATCACCCTAACAATATGATACATGCATCCCTTGGAGATCATTTTCCTAGCTTTGAGGCAAAAAACAAATTGACCTCTAGGAATAGAGATCATTTTCCCTTGGATAGCATGCATGCAACCAATCCATACCCAAAATTACATCAAAATCAAGCATATCTAACTCTACCAAATCCACCAAGGTAACTTTGTGAGACAAGGTGATAGGATAACTTCTATAGACTCTTTTTTCCACTACCGAGTCACTGACCGGGGTAGAAACCAAAAAAGGCTCTACTAATATTTCGGGGAGTATTTCAAACTTCATATCCACAAGAGGTGTAACAAAAGACAAAGTGGCACCGGGATCTAATAAAGCATAAACATCAATAGAAAAGACTTGCAACATACCGATCACCACATCCGGGGAGCTCTCTTGGTAACCTCGAGATTGAAAAGCATACAAGCGGTTTTGCTTTTGGGCATTGGAGTTGGAACTACTTGGATGAGCTTGCTTATCTTCTCTCCCTTTAACCTTGAGCATGGTACAATCTCTCATCTTGTGGCCACTCTTGCCACAACTATAGCACCCATCCGTGCCCACTAAGCCCTTGCCTTCATGTTTTCTACCACATTTTGCACAATTAGGCCTAGCAACGTATGAACCACCACTATTTTCCCCTTGAGGTTTAGGGTTTAAAATCCTATCCTTGTCAACCCTTGGAGTATTAGAGGAGCCTTGATTGGAGAATATTTGCTTGAACCCTTGCCGGCCTTGCCCATCGGACTTAGCATTGGAAAAATTTCGTTCACCGGTTCTAGCTCTTTTCACTTCCCTATTGCCTTGAAGTTTCTCACTCTCCATTTGTTGGGCATACACCATAAGACGTGAGAGATCCATGTCATGAAGAAGCATTGCCATGCGGCATTCTTTTCTTACCACTTTGGATATACCCGTCACATACCTACTTATCTCATCTCTTGGATCCGCCACCATAGATGGAGCATACTTGGAAAATTTGATAAACTTTAGAGAATATTCTTCAACACTCATACCTTTTTGACGAAGGTTGATAAATTCTTCCACCTTGGCTTCCCTCTTCTCTCGGGGAAAGAACCTATCAAGGAATGCTTTCTTGAACACCTCCCATCCTATGGGACCCGCTCCTTCCGGCCTATTCCTCTTCCATTGAGTATACCATACTTGGGCCACTCCCTTTAACTGATAGGCGGCTAGTTCACTTTCTCCATAGAAGTCACCCCCATAGCATCAATTATCTTGAAGGTCTCATCCACAAACTCTTGAGGGTCTTCACCCACTTTAGAACCAAAGAACATAGGGGAATTCATTCTTGTGAAGTCTCTCAACCTTGAAGCTACGGAGTTCACATTAGGGTAGCCAATGCTCTTTGATCACCGTTACGAGATTTGACTATAGCTAATCAATCTCTTACTTTCATGGAGTTCACATTAGGCCCAACATCCCTATTTGCTTAAGTCATTATAGCTTGGGCTTGGGTTTTCACGGCTTGAGATTGAGTTGTTACGGCTTGAGCTTGGGCCATCATAGCTTGAGTTATCATTTGCATAGTTGCCTTAAATTCTGCTTGAGTCACATTTATCGGATCAACCGGAGCTTGCTCATCTAGAAGAGCTTGATTCCCTTGAGGAACTACTTGATTCACATTCTCCCTTCCACCCTTCTTGCATTGGCCCTTCGTGTATTCATTTCCTGAAGACACAAGAGAAGGATTAGAAGGAAGACTCCAAAGATTTAAACTTTATGGCACGACTTAAGAGTAATGAAAGAAGTGTAAGTTCCTAACATCTTATAGCCTCTCACTCATAAATGTGGTGCGCTTCAAACTATGAACAAGACTCTAATAGACGTGGCTTATAAGACATAATCCTAGAATAATTTAGACCTTTTGCTCTGATTACCAAGTTTTTCATGACCCAAGGGTACCCCCTAGACGTAACATGGCACATGGAATCCCGAAAGGGCCCCAAGTAAGCCATTTAGCTTATCATCATCACATAAGTATAGAATAATAAAGAATAAAACACAATTTCAACTCTTTAAGAAATCTTTCATAAAAGTAAAGCAGAATTCTAGACATAGTCTCGATAAGCCATCTACTACAATCGGAGTCTCAAGATACTAGGGTCACAGCCCTTACAATAGAGAATATGAAAAATGTCTAGTACAACTAAAGAAATGAAACAACAATAAAGCTCTTATCCTCGGATCCATGAGGACATACCACAAGCTTGAAGAGTAGTCAACTTAAGCTTGAACTAGAAGGAATTGCCGTAAACATCAGAACCTACACTTAGTAGAAATATAGAAGAAATATAAGTTAATACAAAAATTCACTAAGTATGGCAACTATGCATAAAAACCATTTAAGATGCTAAAAGGAACAATTTAGTTGAAAACTATGCATTTGATTAACTTTATGAACTATCATAAAAGCATAAGATACATACACATTCAACATATTGATCATCTCAACATAAAGGAAACAAACCATAAGTACCATCAAACCAACCATGTGCAATGTATGGATAAGGTCTCATACCCCTATCCACACTAAGGAATACTCATTAAGTCATTATACTTCATAACTCCAATTCTAGTTCATTCTATCATAGTGGGATTAGCTTTAACCGACATAGACCATGAGAGCTTAGTCATGGAATCCGGTGTCTACTCCAGATCAAAAAGGGGTTGTCCTACTTGCCTAAGGTAGAACTAAAACTCTTAGCTTTCGTGGATCCACTAGCTAAAGACCTATGTGGGCACATAGTTTATGGGATATGCAGATTGCTTCTAGAAACCCGGACTCAACTATGGTAGAAGGTTTCCATCTCATGAGACAACTACTTTGGGAACCCGGACTCAACTAGTGTAAAAGGAACCCATTTGGGAGGCCGGACTCAACTAGTGTAAAAGCTTCCATCTCATAGTCATATCCACTTGGTGCTAAGCATCAATTCCCATTGAGTTTATATTAAGTCTTGACTTAAGTTGATAATTAAAGAAGAATATCTTGACACTCAACCAACAAACTCATACTATAGCTCCTAGATTCAATAGGTGAGACTAGTCTTCCAACCTAAGAATCATTATATGTGAAAAAGCTTTCACATTGCATTCTATTCGTTCCTAAGTGTGTACATGAGGATAATCATCCAATATAATGTAGTTACTTTACTCCCAAAGCAATCCAATTGTATACACACAAATCTCATACATATAGTCAATTCTCATGTTTGCCCTTCAAGGCTATAGATCACATCCAACCAATCAATCTAAGATTACTACATTAGATATAGATGGAGACATGATTAAATGAACTAATCTACTATAAGCACAACTTCGTAATTACTACAATTCACCTAACTCACAAGTCACAAACTAGGGTTATGGGGAAAGCATGGATTATGGGGGATTTCTCATAAAAGCCTTGATAATCAACAATTCAATCATAATATACATTAACTAAATCAATGAAAACGTTTTGAGAAGAATCTATGGCTTAGAATAGAAACCCTAGGTTTTTGGAGACTTAATGTACTTTGAAAATAGAGAATTTAAGGACTCCATGGTTGAAAGATTAACCATGAATGAAAGCCAACATACCTAAGGGAGATTTTCCACACGAAATTGGAGAGAAAAGGTTGTTTCTTGATCCTTAGACTTGACCTTGTTCTTCTTCTTCAATGGAGTTTCTAGAGAGAATATTTGGAGAGGTTTTGATTTGGTTTTGGGAATTTATGATTATGACTTTAGATGGGTTATTTTGGGTGGGAAAAATACTTATATAGTCCTTTAAATAAGCATACAATGACACCACATAACTATTTATTAATTAATTAGGAAATTACTAAAGAACCCCTAGACTCAACTGCCAAAAGGCAATTTCAGGGGTGATCCACGATTGGGGGACCCACGAACCGTGGGTGGGACCACGGTCCACACTGGTCATTTGTGGTTTGCTTCAGAGAGTGGCCATTTTGGTCCTTGACCTACGGAGGCAGGCCACGAGGAGTGGACCCATCCATGAGGCATGGGTCCTGCCCATGGCAACAGCCTTAGGTAGATTCCAAGGGGGCTTCACCTACGTTACCCCCTACGGGGCGTGGGTTGATCCATGTGGCGTGGAACCCTCTCGTGGGTCACTGCCTGGTAGCCCTAAGGGTCTTTTCCCCAAGGACTCTTGGTTGGTCCTTAGGGTTTAGGCCTTGACCTCCTAGCACCAAACCATAAATCTTAAGGTAACTTTAAGGCATTAATTCTTACGTCAAGCTTTAACTTAGCCTAGTTAGTTTTAGGTTAGCTACTAGTTTAGTCATCAATTTTCTGGAATGTTACAGTTATAGTGGATGACATGCCACTATAGTATTGGAATTGATTCATTACATAGAGGAATATCCCGACACAACAATGCCGCTATAGCGAGATAAGACCGCTATGGTAGGGTAAGTTGCTAATAATGTAGAAAATTCTCCAAAAACCACCCATAATCATTCAAGAGCATTTTAGGAAAGTGCAGGGGCGCCTAGAGTAATTTTCTTTTTTTTTTACCACAAAAGCATTTGTAAGGGCAAGTAAATCACTCTCCTAACTTGGTATTTCGATTCTTAGGAATGAGAATTTGTGGTGGTAACTTTAGGGGAGGGTTTGACTTGATTTAACCGTGGAAAACCCTAGTTTAGGTGGAATAATCATGAGAGTGTCCTGCGGTTTGAGATTAGGATATAATTCCAGTATATGTTTTGTTTTGCATTATTGTTTATAGAGCAAGAACAAGTTAGGTTTCACAACAAGGGGAAGGCTCAACTTCAATAGAGCTTTCAGGCTTGATTTGAGGAGGTGATGGTTGAATTGTTTCTCTTTTACGTTGTATCTTCATGTTAATTGTTTCGTAAGTGTTACTTGTACAATACGTGCTTAGGGAGTTAGAAAGGGATGAAACTGAAATGATATCTTGTTGTCAATCTTAGGGGTGGCAATTTTTGCCCATATAAAGTGAAGGATCCATTTAATCCATATTTATATAAATGGATCACTCATATTTTTTAAATGGGTAAATATGGTTTGATTTATCTTTAAGAGATCATACAAATATGGACAAAATGGGTAAAATATGAGAATCCATATAGACTCATAGATCACCCACTCATAATAAAAAAAAATATCCTTAATTGCACTAAAAATTTATAAATCTATATATTTTATTTTATTTAAAAAAAAAAAGAACATTAGGGGGTCAGGTGGAGGTGTAGGGTTGGGCAGAGGTGGGGTGGGTGAAAAAAATAATTGTCTTTTAAAAAATATGGGTGGGGGTATGGGTAGGGGGTAGGTAGAGGTGGGGGATGAAAAAAAATTAACTTTTTTAATATATATATATGTGTGTGTGTGTGTGTGAGAGGGGTGGGGGTAGGGGGTTCGAGTGGGGGTAAGGTGGGAGGGAGGGGGA
>JAJOOR010044571.1:0-10905 GCA_036250505.1 Solanum acaule
TAATAATAATAATAATAATAATAATAATAATAATAATAATAATAATAATAATAATGAGTAGTTATAATAATAATAATAATAATAATAATAATAATAATAATAATAATAATAATAATAATAATAATAATGAGTAGTTATAATAATAATAATAATAATAATAATAATAATGAGTAGTTAATTTAAAATTATATGGAACAAATTGATTCTTGAAAATAAATTAAGCATTGTGTCAATTTTTTTAAGCATTAGTGGTTTTTCAATTTATTTTTACTTTAAAACCAAAACTGATTATGTCAAATTTTTTAAAAATAAATTAAAGTAAAAGAAATATTCAATTTGACTAGATTTTTGATTAGTTCGATTTTCGATATTCAGTGAATACTTCTTAATACAAATATAAAATGTGTGTGAATTTCTCATTCAAAATTTATCTTTTAAAGGTATCCTAGGGATTTGTTTCAATTTTTTGAGATGTAAAATGAAAATTTTCAAAGATTTTTTTTCTAAGGCTACGAGGAATAATTTTTTAAAGGAATTTTTTTTTGAGAGGTGGCCATTTTTTAAATTGATTTAGTTGAGGAACAGAAATGATTAATGGGAAAGAAAGAGCTAATCAAGTTACTAATTAATAAAGAGCACAAAGAATTAAAAAAAAATTGTGAAAAAGAGAGGAATATTGAACAGAGAAGAGCTAAAATACTTTGGAGGGAAAAGGGGGGGATTTGGCGAAAAATAAGGTGAGAGAGTGTGTGGTATTAAAATGGACCCACAAATCCAAGTGTCAAAAATTGAATGGAGCCTCACACAACTATTGTTGGTTGTGCCTCAACCATATTAAAATTTTTCTGTGATCACCACCCACACTTAAAGCCTTGTTCGTCCTCGAACAAATCTTTGCATTCTCACCAAAGACGACTCTGTCAATGACTTTGCACAAGGAATTTAAGCATGGACTACAATGACTAACATGGCTAGCATATTTCACACCAAGCACATCACAATATCATTATCAACAAACCTGTGACTTTATCAAGACCTCCTAGCCTCAAGAATCGACTCTACAACTTTTAGTAAACTCTTGCATATTACTCATTAAATAAATCTTATAAATGATCTATCCTTCATTAAACATGCACCCTCACTACAAAAGAGTCACCCATAATCACTCATAAGTAAGCAATATATCAAAATAGCAGATGTAAGAATATAATTTCGCTCACTCTCCCAAAAGAATTCTTATGCACACGAGATGAACAAAAAGTTGCCCTTAGTGTAATGCTCCACTAATGTAAGAATATGAAGTTCTAGATCAAATAGGACTTTTCAGGTTGTAACGTAGGCTAGGGGACGGGTAGGTACTATGTTTGGATAAAAATAGTGACTAATGTTTCCAAGCGCTTTAATACGTCACAATTTTCACTTAGAAACTTCTTTAACAACATATTTCACACCATTTTATTTTTCCCGATTCTCTTTGTTTACCCCCTTTCTTTATGTTAACCTACATCATGATAGTAGGAAATCTTTGATTTATTACCCAAATTATTTTCTCTCTTTTTGGTTTTTAAACTCCCTACTAATCACAACTTAAGATTGTTCTCTCCAATAACTATTAATTTGGCAGTTCTACATTTACTCCTTCCTTTTTTTCAATCTTCCAGCTCTGGTTTTTATTTAATTTTTAATATGAAACACTTAGGATTTTTGGGATCAAATTCATGGTCTATTGAAAATTGGGAATAAGTTTCATATGGGGTTGCCAAAGAACAAGCTAAAGTATCAAAGAGGCTAACTAAGATCATACATTGAGGTAAATAATGCAAGGTATAAATAAGGCTATCAAAAAAAGGCTTATATCACTTCCTAAACTCACATTCTTCATTTCTCTTTACACACGCTGGACAAGTTCTAGACATCAATATGCACATGGAATGTAACAAAAGTTTACCACACATGGAACATGCTTAAATCAAGAAGGATCTCTATAAACTCTTAACAAAACAATTGTAAGAGTACATATTTAAGCATAAGTCAACTTGAGTCAAATAAATGAGCCTATGTGTCTTAAATATAGTCATTCAATCATGCTTTTCACATTTCAAACATGCCTCGTGCAGTCATGTAGCCTATCAAGAACACCTTAACACAAACACAAACATAATGATGAAATCACCCTTAAGACAACCGTCATTCATCCATCATAGGAAAATATCACTACTACAACTATTGACTAAACCCTAAGAGGAAAATGTTTTTTAGGCAGTTCAATGGGACTTTCCTTGGGAAAAGAACTGAAAACAAAAGCCAAGAAACTCGAATTAAAAAATACAAAATCAAACTAACTACTTATTTACAAAAGACTCCATACCCAACCACCCACACTTAAACATTAACACTGTCCCAGTGCTACAATATTATCAACAAACCAAAACAATAGTGAGGTGCTTAGAAGCTCCCTAATCAATTGTCCCTGGCCTCATCTTTAGCCTCAACCATCACGAGGGGTTACTCAACTTTTTCCTTTACCCTTTTATTGGACTCGTCATTCCAATTGGTTTGACACTTGTCCTCATCAGTGGGACATCATCCTTTGTGGGCTCTTCAATATTCAATAGTAGGGCCATGGAAAAAGGGTTCAATGGATAATCCTTCTCAACTTGACACTACTCATCACATGAGGACGGCTTACCTCCAGTTATGTACCTCAGCATTAAGGCCATACACATTAGCAATAATATGGTCATTCTGAGTATGTGGCTCGAATAGTGTAAGCACATCCTCATGTTGGGTTTCCAGCCTCTTAGTTTTGGTCACATCTAATGGTACCATCACTAGAGGTGGTTTGTAACATTTCCTCTCGGCCCCTAATGTTATCTCAACATCCTCGTTAACAACCCACCAAAGCCATATCTACGACCCGCAAGCACCTTAGGCTTTCTCATGGTTGACTGGTTCACAACCCCAAATCTATGTCTGAGTCATTAGAGCCTGAACCAAACACACTATATCTCTGGTCTTATCAATCATGTGGACTTTGGAAATAATACACTTGCACGTGATTTTAAGCCACACCTAAGCTTCCTAGTTCATCTAAACATAGGCGATAGTTTGATGGTATCCCAGTAGCCATTGAAAGCTGTAACATCCCAAAAGTTCCTAAGTCGCAAATCAGACCTTGGAAAGTCAGAAGATCTGATATCTGTTATTATGGGGCTTTTACAAACCCTTTCATGGATCGTGAAAGGAATGAGATTTGTAAACTAGAACTCGAAAATTGGAAACTTTAGAAGAGAGTTTCATGGACACGTTCACGAATCGTGAAGGCTTTCACAGAATGTGGATTGGCCTGTAAACCCAGACCCCAGAATTGAAAAATTGTCTTTCACGGACACTTATACGACCCATGAACAACTCCATATATTGTAGAAGCTTCCGTATAATGACCTTCAGAAAAATATAAATTTCTCTCTATATACGGACACCTCCATGGGTCGTGGAATGATCCACGGATCATAGAAGGCGTCCGTAGATGGCCGTTGTTAGTTTTTAGTCAGGGATATTTAATCTTTTTCCACTCTTTTATTCCCTATACTACGTCATTTTGGATTATTATAAGTGGGATTAATTGATTCCTAGTGACCCTAACCTCCAATTCTCTTCTAACTCTCCCAAATCAAAGTTTCTTCTCTCTCAAGTCTTCTCCCAAAGCAAGAACTAGGGTTCCAAGCTTGAAGTCTCCATTCCAAAAATCAAGATAGGTTTCTACTCCAGGTATGTGGGATTTCATCAATGTGTATCTCTTCACCCATTGAGTCTAAAGAGAATTCCAATTTCTAAAGTTTATGATTTTCTTGAAGGGATACCCATTGAGTTCTCAAGAAGATCAATGGGTATCCCTACAAGCTAGAATTTTTTTAGTTCCAAGTACGTGAGATTCCACTTTTCTAAGAAGATCAGTGGGTATCCCTATAAGCTAGAATTTTTTTATGATCTTCATGTGTTTTCATTGTAAATCAGTTTTTCTTCGTGATCAGTCCCTAATTGTATGATTTCAATTATAATTCCATATTTTCAATGATAATTTGATGAACTTGTAACATGCAGATATTTCCATGACTTAGAATTATGCTATTTTAGATGCATGTCTTAAATTATCAGATTTTCATGATTAAGATGCTTTCTGATAAAGTATGTTCTAGATTATTTTCAGCTATCATGGTATATGATGCTTTCAGATAAAGTATCTCTGAGTATGATTTAAGTTAACATGATCGAGGAGCTACTAAGTATGTATCAATTATCACCATGATTCGGTATTATCATATTATTACTATTTTTAGATTATGCATCTTTCCATTGAGAGCATACTTAACACTGAACGCCCATAGGGATGAAGGTTTTCGATCAGCGTCAGTGGACCTTTAGTAGTAATCTATAAGTCCTAGAACTATGTGCCACCGTAGGATTTGTTTAGATAGACATTAGCTTAATGGATCAACATTAGCTCAATTATCATGTCCCTTACGATGGCAAGTATTGGAGACCCTCTTTTCGGTATGGGGGCAGTACAGTAAACTTTATGTTGTAGCTCGCATAATTTATGTCGGTTTTCATATCTCCCACAATCAGATTTTCAGTTATTGCATGACCGTGTACTTATGTATTTCAATTCAGTATACCTCAGTTTCATGTTATATTAATTGGTCATTGGAACAACATGTTTTACAGATTCAGTATGATCAAATATCATGTTTATTATGCATATTCCTCATACTCAGTATATTCAAAGTACTTACCACATACTTCATGCCTATATTGTTTGATAATATAGGTCCTGACACTTAATATCCAACCCACCGTTAGTATAGATCCGGTCAGCGTTGCAACAACTTTTGGTGAGTGCTCATTATCCGAGGACAACCCCTTTATCTTTGATTTCAATATTTCACTTTCAATTTCAGACAATTGGAGTTAGCTAGGGATTTCTCCTAGCAACTCATATTAGTAGAGGCTTTCAAACACTTAGATACATATTCATTTTTAGGCATTTCTCTCAGATATTAGTCTATCTTAGTATTATGGGATTTATTCATTAATTTCATATTTATCCTCCTGACGAGTCCACGATTTGGACTCATTTAGGGATTTATTTTAATAGATTTAGTATCCTCAAATGCTTATTTTATGCAAATAACTGATGTAAATCCTTGATTTCTAGGTATTTGTATTGAAAAACAAAACATGGACACTAATGAGCAAAAAGGAACAAGGCAGCTGAAAGAACGAAGAAAAGAAGGCCTAGTGATCACCTAACCCATTGGGCGAGTCACCGAATGACTATGATCTCACCTAAAGTTCCAGTGTGCCAAGCCCTGAAGGAGAAAATCAAGTCGGCGATGGAATGGAGCAGTTGGCGTGTCGCCGAATGATTTCGCGATGCAATGCTAAGATCGCCTAAAGTTACAGAACTTGAGGATGCTCAAGGCCAAAGTAAAAATGAGATGGAATTGACTAAAGGGCGAATCACCGAGTGGTTCGATGATCCCGACTTACTGTGCCGAATGGTCCTTCGCAACATATTTTTGGTGACTATAAATACATTTTCAAACATTATGTTTGGGATATGAATTTTATTTTGAACATTCATTAAAGTAATTTTTGAGTTTTGAATAGAGAGTATTGAGACAATATTTTCCTTAGCTTTGAAGAATTGAAGTTTTTCATTTTTGAGAAATTGGAAATGGGTCTTTGAGATTCTTCAACATTGACCTTTGTAAAGACGAAATTAATCTTACCCAGTTGATTTAAACACAATTTGGTAACGATTTTTATCTCTTTATGATGTCTAGCTAAAACCCCAATTCTTAGGGTGTGATTATGTGATTATGGGTTGATTTAGCTGCTGGGTATTGTTAAGTGATAGTTTAAATGTTGTTTAAAAGTGATTTCAATCAGTAATTGTGGTTTAATTTAAAGGGTTGTAGTTGCAAATGCAACTCTATCTTCGTGTTTTTGGCTTGCTCGAGAGAGAGGTTTTAAAACCAAGGTTACTGATTTGATGGTCTGTGGGTATTGGGTTGTCATGGGTTCAATTCGAGAGAGTGAATCCTAAACCTTTTTCCACACATTCAGCTCGAGAGTGTGAATGGGCTAAAGCGTAGGTTGTTCTTAATTGCTGCTTATTGGTGTTCGAGAGAAACCAATTTGATTCGGGGAAATTTTTTTGAGAGAAAGTTTACCCCAACTAAAGTCTAGCTTATTCACTAATTTACAACTATTTACTATCAGTTGCAATCACCCATTTGTCTACGTTAGCCTATAATCCAATCACATCCCAAGAACCCGTCTCTTGACTTGTTAATTTGTGTTACTTACTGCTGTTGTATTTGATAATTAAAACCAAAACCCCCATATTTGACACTTGTGTCACCCTTAATTTGAATTATGCTTTTATTCGTAAATGTCTTTACCTATGATTGACTTGAACATATTTATATTTGGCTCTTGAATCTTAAGCACGTACCACTCCCTGTGGGATTCGACCCTAACTCACTTAGTTGAGTTATATTATTGACTAACAATCGTTGGCACTTAGAATTGGAAGAAGTGCCCTGATACATGAAATCAAAATGGCGATGCTGCCGGAGAGTGGTGTTGTTTAAGATTCTTTAGTTAAGTTGAATTTTGTTCTTGTTAGTTAGAGTTGAACTTGCTTATTTTTAGTTTTGGTTTTTGTGTTGCTGTTTGAGCAGATAATTGAAGCAAATCTGGTAGCAACAGTGACCCAATGGATCACCCTCCTTTGAGATTGATGATTTTTAGGGATAACATCCTAAATTTCAAGCAATTGGAGGGTGAAGCCATTTATGAATTGTGGAAAAGATTTAAGGCCCTATTGCAGCAATGCCCAACTCATGGAATTCAGATAAGATGCTTCTGGAATGCTTCTACTTCGAAAATAGAATAATGGCTGACCAGATCTCTCCAGGTGGTCTCATCCAACTACCTTATGCTAAAGCAAGTCAACTCCTTGATAACATGGCCAAGACCAACAAGGAGAAAGAAAATGACAAAGAATTGGCCACATTGTTAACCCAGTTGGATGTCTTGGCCAATAAAGTCATGGAATTGGAGGTAGTGTCCAAGAGAAAGGACAAATACATCCCCCCTCACGAGCATCGAAAGATGAAGAAACATGAGGGTGGGCAAATTGAAGAGGTCCTCTTACTAATTCTACACAAAGTTGGAAAGCACCATAGAGTGTTGGAGGAGTTAAGAGAGAATGTCTTGATGCTAAACCAGATGACAACCTCTCATTCCATGCTCATTTAGCTACTAGGGTCCCAAATGGACCAAGTGTTGTCTCACCTCTACCCAGAGCTAGAAGAGGGGATGCTTTATGAAAATGAGGCAAACCCCACTAATGGAACTTAAGTGGGGACTTGTGTCATGCCACAACGTTAACTAAGGCGCTTCTTGGGAGGCAACCCAAGTGTTTAACGCTTTATTTTGTTTTAGAAATAATGGTGTGTTGATTGTGTAGGTTGAAGTGTAGAAAGTGTTAGAAAGGTAGAGATTGGCGAGCTAAAAGTCTAGTCGGCACATCGCGAAGAGGTCAGCGCGCCTGACTTGGACTGCCGTTGGACTCAAGACAATTTTAAATTGGTGTCTGTAAAACTCGGCGAGCCCAGAAGTAACTTGGCGAATCGCCGACCAGGTTAGCGATCATGACCTAGTCCACCGTTTGGACCCCCACATTAACTAGAGGTCCTGTAAAACTTGGCGAGGTAAGTGCCCACTTGGCATGTTGCCAAGTGGGTCGGCGAGCAAAGCTAATGTCGCCGAATGGGTGAGAACTCGATGGTTTTTAAAGGCCAAAGGTTTAAACTTCCAACTCTTTCACTTTCCCTCACTTTTGAACTTCCCAAACTTACACCCGCACTTTAGTATTCTATATTTCTTGCATTTTAGTCGTTGGATTTGTGTTCGGAGTGGATTTCTTTGCCGCCTAGCATTTCAACTTGTTTAATCGGTATCTAAGGTTGGTTTTCCGAACCCCGAATCTTAATATATCAATTTTGTTCTCATTTGCAATGATTTTGTCTTAGTGATATGTGTTGGGCCTCTCTGATCATAATTGTATTTGTGTGTGCCTTTTTAATTTGATTATATTGCCTTAAATGTCTTTAATGTTAAATTCTCGAGTTTTTGTGCCTTAAAATTGGTTAAAAATTATGGGGTTGTACTTGCATGTTGTTGAGTCTAGTCGGGTGAAGTCTAAGTAGCCCGTATTTGTGCCAAATGACATATTTTGCCAAATAATAGAGCAGTTGACGTCATTCTTCAGGGCAAAGTCGTCAAATGACCAAATTTGGCCAAACCGGGAGAGGTCTGAGTATCCCGGGGGCATAGGAGTAATGTGTCTTGGTTTAATTTTATGGGTGCATGTTTTGATTTTGTTTTCGGGTGCTGCGGGGTTGAATTTGACAAGTTGGGTTGAAAGTAGGCACGCTGGGTCGTTTGGCGAGCTGGGTCGAGCTCGCCGAACCACTCGGCGGTTTTCCAAAGTTCCCCCATATCTCCTTTAATTTCATGGTAAATGTGAAGTTTGGTTTCGTAAATTTCAGCAAGAAGCCTGAGGTTGCCAAATGCACTCGGCCACTCGCCAAAATTCCTTCTTGATCGCCCTTTGTCTGTGCCCCTGACCCTTAATTGCACTGTAACTTTTGGCGGGCTAGTTCTTGCTCGTTGAATGCTTTTGGTGATTCACCGAAAGGCCTTCCCATCGCCGATATGCCAATTTTTTTTGAGATTTTTAAGCCAATCCTTTCGGCGAGCCCGATCTAGCTCTCCAAATAGATTCGGTGAGTCTATCTGCAACTTTTTTTTTTGTGCTTTTACTTTAATTATTTCTAACTCTTGTCTTGATGTTTTGCAGATATGGCAAGGACAAACCTCGACATGCCACCCCGCAAAAGAGCATGGGGTATTGTGATTAATGAAGGGGGAGAAAATCCTCCTAAAAAGGGAAGAATAAAGCCTCCAACGGGAGGTCAGAGCAAAGGCAAAAGGCCCACATCTGAAAGAGTGGTTGCTGACTCCCAGACTGCTTTATCTGAGCCTGAGGATGACCATCCATTACAGTCTCGGAGGGCTGAGATCTGTGTTAGATCTCACCCTGACTCAGCTAGAGTCCTTTCAGCTTCCACCCCAACAGGTTCAGTGCCAGCTCCAGCACCTTTTGTGGCTCCAATGCCACTAGTAGTCCCTCCTCAGGCTTCTCAACAGGTTAAAAAGTGATGGATTGTGAACTATCCTCGAAGAGAAGTTGTTATCTATAGGGGACCTTGAGGGAAAATACTTCGGGGTGAGGGACACCTTTCACTTCCACCGGTTTGAGCAGTTCACCAGGCCCCTAGGCCCATATATTCCTTCATGGGTTCGGGCGTTCTGTACAACGTATGGTGACTTGGTTCTGAAGAGTATGAAGAAGGCCAGCGAGTTTAGACCGATTAAGTCGGTCATGATCTGGGGTAATGAAGTTGAATGCGATAGTGAGTACATTAATACTGTACTTGACATGGGTCTTGGAGCTACAATGGCATATGAGGGTTTTCCGGTTACTCAGTCCTTGGATGACTTGAAGGGTTGGTTGGCTCCATTGATTTCTGATTCCACCCCGAGGTGGATCGAGGCAGGGGTCCCCATAGAGAAGAGAGGCATGAGCATTGTTGCTCGGTTCTGGTTTGGCTTCATTAGCAGCACCATAATTCCATCCCAGAACGAGTCCATCCTGTGCCACCCTAAGGCGGCATGCCTTGGGTAGATCATATCCCGGAGGAACATCAACTTGGGACTCCTCATAGAGCAAGAGATGGCCATGAGGGCCATGCAGACACGAACCTCCTTGCCATTCCCAGTTCCTGATCACTGAGTTGTGCCGGCGTGCTGGAGTGCCTCAAGATGATACGAGATATATTGATATTACCCTTCTTCCTCCACCGACATCCAGCGTATTAAGGCCGAGTACACACGAGAGGAGGCCGACATGAGGAGAACAACTCCGGTGGATACATCCTCGAAGGTGAAATTAGAACTTGAACTTGAATTTAGAACTTGAAGTTGAACTTAGAATTTGAATGTGAACTTAGAACTTGAACTTGAAATTAGAACTTGAACTTAGAATTTGAAGTTAAACTTAGAACTTGAACTTGAAATTAGAACTTGAACTTAGAACTTGAACTTGAAGTTATAATTTGAACTTGAACTTAGAACTTGAACTTGTACTTAAAAACTTGAACTTGAACTTAGAACTTGAATTTGTACTTAAAACTTGAACTTGAACTTAGAATTTGAACTTGAACTTGAAATTAGAACTTGAACTTGAACTTGAACTTAAAACTTGAACTTGAACTTGAACTTGAACTTAGAACTTGAACTTGAACTTAGAACTTGAACTTGAACTTAGAATTTGAACTTGAACTTGAAATTAGAACTTAAACTTGAACTTAGAACTTGAACTTGAACTTAGAATTTGAACTTAAACTTAGAACTTGAACTTGAAATTAGAACTTGAACGTAGAATTTAAACTTGAACTTAGAACTTGAACTTGAAATTAGAATTTGAACTTGAACTTAGAACTTGAACTTGAAATTAGAACTTGAACTTAAACTTAGAACTTGAACTTGAAATTAAAATTTGAACTTGAACTTGAACTTAGAACATGAACTTAGAACTTGAAGTTGAACTTAGACTTGAACTTGAAATTAGAATCTGAACTTGGAACTAATTAGCTTGAATATATAACTAATTAAGTTTAGAAATTAGATATGAACTTGAATTGAAAACTTGAACTTATTAAAACTTGAATATATATATATATATAACTAATATTCTTGGATTTG
>JAJOOR010044572.1:0-14051 GCA_036250505.1 Solanum acaule
CTTTGATTATGCTTATTGCTCATGGTCATTTAATTACTTCCGCGACCAAGGATGTGTAATGATACGCTATGAGGCTTGTTTGGGGTTCCTTCGGGTTCTCCATTCGCCGGTCACGTCTAGGCCCTAGGCTTGGGTCGTGACACATGCCCAACCAGCACGAGCCATGGGTAAAACCATGCCCCGTGGTCGGGGCCTCGTGGGTGAGGTAGTAAGTGGTTCTTAAATAGTTAAGTTAATGATTAAGGGGTCTTTCCAAAATTAATTAGGGATTAAGTGGTGTCGTTTTACCTTAGTTTAGATAACATATATAAAGAATTTAGACCCTTAATTAACGCATCGCAAATCATTATTTCTAAACCCCCAAAAGAAACCCAATTCCCTCTAAAATATCCTCTCTCTAGAAAGAAGAAGAAGAACAAGAAGAGGGTCAGTCTAGGTCAAGTAAAGACTCCATTGTTCAAGCTTGGTAGGCTTTATAATCAAGGTATGATGGCTTATGCATTCATGGACTCTTTTCATCCATGAAGCCCCCATGATTTCCCCAATTTAGAAGAAGAATTCCCAAAGTTAAACTAGGGTTTCTTCTAATGTTATGGGTTATGATCCAATAGAGTGGATTATGATTGTTTATGATTTAATTACATGTTTTTAGTATTATTATGCATGTATTCTTGATTAACCTAAGATTCTAGGGTGAAATTGATATAGTTTGGCTTTATGTCATGAAAAGGGAAATTGAGGGCTTACATGTGACCTTCTAATATTGATTATTTACTCTATGAATTGCTTGAGATTAGAGCACCTAGATATGAATTGCTTAAAAGTAAAGCTTGTAGACATGAATTGAATAGAATAAGGCTTATATGATGAATCATGATTAGTAGTGATGAGATTGAGTTTATATGATGATATACGATTAGAATTGCTTAAGAATGAAGCATGTGGTTAGATTATCTTGAGAATTAGGCATATATGATGACCATGTGAAGTATTGCTTGAGATTAAGGCTTGTAGGGTGAATGGGATTTCTATGGCCTTGAGGGTAAAAGCTAATATGAATGAACTAGGAATGTTAAGGCTTTGAGAGTGAAGCTATTATGTAAGTTGATTGTATATGACATTATTGTGGAAGGACTTGACCCACATGACCTATGAATATATGAGATTATGCATGTAGTGATTTGACCTAGACGTGTTGATTTGATATGAGCTTTGACCCTTGAAAGGGTAAGATATGATATTATGCATGTTTTATGAAGGTTATGTGTATGCTTTAAGAACACTTTTAGAGTAAAGTGATTATGATTATGACCTTATTATGTGTTGTTGGAAGGATATTCTCATATACACACCTATGTATGAATATGATATGATGTGAATGTTTTTCTCACAATATGATGATTGTTGAAAGGCTTTCTCACCTATTGAATCTATACATAGAAATGGACGGTGAAAGGATATTCTCACGCATGATCTAATGAGCTATTTTATGAATTATGTTGGATTGATTGTCAAGACATTCTTTCATGAATATGAACTTAAGTCAAGACTTAATATGAACTACGTGGGAATTAATGCTTAGCACCGACTAGATATTGAATATGAGATGGAAGCTTTTACGCTAGTTGAATCCGGTTTTCCAAATGGATTTCTTCTACGCTAGTTGAGTCCGGGTTCCCAGAGTATGTCTCATGAGATGGAAACCTTGTACGCTAGTTGAGTTTGGGTTTCTAGTAGCAATCTCCTTATCCCATAAACTTTCTGCCCCCGTAGGTTACTTAGCTAAGGGATCCACCTAAGATAAGAGTATGGTTGTACCTTAGGAAACTAGGGTAACCCATTTTCGGTGTGGGGTAGACACTGGATTCCATGTTAAGCTCACATGGTCTATGTCGGTTAAGGCTTATTCCATAACAAGAATATTAATTATGAACTATGGTTACTCAAGAAGCTTTATAGGGTCTTATTCATGCATTGCACAAGTATGATTTGAGGGTATTTATGATATGTTCCTCTTATGTTATGATGATCTATCTAATGAATATGCTTATGACTTATGCTTTTCCACTATCACAATAAGAATATGGACATGAATAATGAACCAAGGATACTTTAAGGAAGTATTGTAAGTATGTTTTGATATGAGGACTAATTGTATGAAGTATGCTTAACTTGCATTGTTGTTATAAGTTGCTTTCCTTGATATTAACTAAAGGTGAAGGTTCCCTTGTCTATGAGAAATAACCTAAGGATGAGATCAAAAGAATGATGAATATGAATGAAGACCTAAAGTGACTTGCTTAGCATGGATGGGATTATGGGGTTTTGTCCATGCATTGCACAATCTTGCCTTGAGGTGACTTATGAAGTTGTCACGACCCGGGAGTACACCTCGGATGCAACACGGCGTACAAGGCTCATAGCATTCTTGAACATAAGAACATAGGAAAATAGAGAATAATTAAACCTTTCTTTTATGATCGAAGACATTTCTCATTAAAAAGCAAGCGGAAGACTTTCTAGACTTTGTCTCAAACCAACTAATACTTTGACTACAGCATTGGGACTTAGCCCATACTAAAGCTTTAACATAAACTAAAAGACATAAAGGGAACATTGTGGGTTTTGTCCTCGAAACTATGAGGACTCACCAAGTCTTCATCTTCAAGCTCCTTAGAAACCTATTCTTCAATCATAGAACACCAATATCTCCAAAACCTACACTTTGGTAAAAATGGAGAATTATGGATTAGCACAATTAAGTACTAAGAATGGAGGCCATGCAAAAACCATGCTTAAAATGGACATTTTATTTGAAAGTCATGCTTGTATGCTATTTTGATAAAACTTCATGAACTTAAACATAAGAGGCATAATATTCAAACATAACCAACATACAAGTCGTTTCGCACATTAGAGCATAATCAACATATAACCCTTTACCTTTACATTAGAGCATAATCAACATAAAGACCATTACCTTCACTTTAAGCCTTCACCTCAAGTAACCCTCATGCTATACCTTGTGCAATGTATGGATAGCGTCCCATACTGCCATCCACACCAAGGTACCACATTGAGAGTAAAGTGATTATGATTATGACCTTGTTGTGTGTTGTTGAAAGGATATTCTCATACATACACCTATGTATGAATATGATATGATGTGAATAGTTTTCTCATAATATGATGATTCTAAGGTTGAAAGGCTTTCTCACCTATTGAATCTATATGTAGACATGGATGGTGAAAGGTTATTCTCACGCATGATCTAATAAGCTATCATATGAATTATGTTGGGTTGAGTGTCAAGACATTCTTCCATGAATATGAACTTAAGTCAAGACTTAATATGAACTCTGTGGGAATTAATGCTTAGCATCGAGTGGATATTGAATATGAGATGGAAGCTTTACGCTAGTTGAGTCCGGCTTTACAAATAGGTTCCTTCTACGCTAGTTGAGTTTGGGTTCCCAAAGTATGTCTCATGAGATGGAAACCTTCTACGCTAGTTGAGTCCAGGTTTCTAGTAGCAATCTCCTTATCCCATAAACTATGTGCCCCTGTAAGTTACTTAGCTAATGGATCCACCTAAGCTAAGAGTATGGTTCTACCTTAGGAAACTATGGTAACACATTTTCGATGTGGGGTAGACATCGGATTCCATGTTAAGCTCACATGGTCTATGTCGGTTAAGGCTTATTCCCATAACAAGAATATTAATTATGAACTATGGTTACTCAAGAAGGTCACATTCATGCATTGCAAAAGTATGATTTGAGGGTATTTATGATATATTCCTCTTATGTTATGATGATCTATCTAATGAATATGCTTATGACTTATGCTTTTCCACTATCACAATACGAATATGGACATGAATAATGGACCAAGAATACTTCAAGGGAAGTATTGTAAGTATGTTTTGATATGAGGACTACTTGTATAAAGTATGCTTAATTTGGATTGTTGCTATAAGTTGATTTCCTTGATATGTTTGACTAAAGATGAAGGTTCCCTTGTCTATGAGAAATAATCTAAGGATGAGATCAAAAGAATGATGAATATTAAGGATGACCTAAAGTGACTTGCTTAGCATGGGTTGGATTATGGAGTCTTGTCCATGCATTGCACAAGTTGTCCTTAAGGTGACTTATGAAGTGTTTCCTGATGAATTTAATGCATTGATTATGCCTATGACTATGTTGTTATTTCTTATGCTTATAGCCTATGTCTTATGATGATGTCTCTTATGCTTATGACTTATGTTCTTGTCTGTCATGATTTTGGTATATGTCTTACGTTGACTAATGCCTCTATTATGCTTATGTTGATTACTATGCTATCCATCATATTTAGTACTTGTTTGTACTAACGCATACTTTTGCCTAATTCTTATCAAATGTAGGATTCAACGATATTGACTTCAATCCTAGTGGCTAGGTTTATAGTACATCAAGAAGAGAAGTTTTGGTGAGTCCTCATAGCATCGAGGACTTGATCACCCTTTCCTTTTATGTCTTTCTTTTATGTTTAGAATTTTGCATGCGTAATACCTCATAACTTCCAACACTTATACAACTAAGTGAATGTGAAAAAATATTTGAACTCGAGCTAGTAAAAGATGGTATTTGATATTAAAGTCATAAGTGGACAAGTGTGTATTAGTGTTAAGATCTTGTAAAGAAACTAAGATATGGAAAATGGTGTAAAATAGGTGAGGTGCTTGCTTGATTAAATTAAGCTACTAGGTGACAAGTAGGTGCATCACCTGCTTAAGGTATATGGACCAAGTAGGTGCATCGCCTGCTTTGACTTATGGGACATATGGAGTCCTAAATTAAGTGATCAATTTGAGGCCCAATCTGTCCAAGAAAATGGGAAAAAATGAAAAAGAATGGCAGTCCAAGGCCCAATCTTTCCAAGCCCACAAGAAATAATTTTAATGGAAAGGTAGGTGCATCACCTACTTAAATGTATGGCCTAGATTCAAGGCACATGGTGGCTGCAAATGAAGGGCAAAAGAGAACCTATTAAGGCTAAAAATCTGATACAAATATCTCATTTTCCTCTTATCCAAATTTCAAGCTCTCAAGTTCATATATTTCTCTCTCTCAAGATGAAACGTCCACCCAATATTTCCACTTATTTTGCATTTTGTTTCTCCAAAGCAGCCACAAGATCACCTTCTCTCCTCTATTGCTTCAAGTATATTGGACAGTTCTTCAAGGGGAGTGAAAGAGAGATAGTTATGTGTTGGCAGCCAAGGTTCTGCCCCTCTCTTCCAAAGATTAAGAGAAGGTTACAAAAATAATGGAAGGAGAATAACAGATTAAGATCACCATGATGAAGATTATGACGTTAAAAGAGAGGTTGAGACTGCGTAAGCTATATGAATTGGGAATTGAGGTACTTAAGGCTATTTGATCTCATATCTTTTGGCATGAAGTCTTATATTCTGTGTACCAATAAATTTGTATCTCTATGTGATCCTCATGGTAAAAGATACAATGTGAGGGTGTACAATCTCCAATGTAGTTAATGGTCTTCCTTATACAATCCAAGTTCTCAAAATATGTCAGACTACTTCTATGTGTTCATTATCCAATATTGGTGTGTTTATTCTTCCTAGTACTATTGACAAAGGTACTTTAAACTTTAAGTTTCATGAGTTATCCACCAAGTCAAATGAAGTTCATTGAGTCAATTAGATCTTACATTATACATGTTACAGGGTTTTATATGTTAGATGCATATTATGTCCATTGGTCGTTTTATATCCCCTTAAGTGGAATGTACAACCCTTATTTGGGTTCTGTCACGGGCTTCATTAGTTTGGATGTTTATGCACTCTTTCATTTGATATTGTATACTAAGTTTTTAGCTATCATATCATCTTATATAATCTTTGCCTCTACATTTGAGAAGTTACAGTCTCTACTAAGTGCTAAGCTATCGTATGCCCCCATGTGAAATGTCCAAACGTGTTTTAAATGAAGCATCTTGTAAGAAGAATTAATTTCTTAATTGCTATACATCTTAATAAATCATTTACTACATGTAGGGTAGTTGCCACACACCTTCGTGGATCACCTGTATATATTCTTTGTTCCCAAATGAAGTTCATGAGTCATATAAGTTCCTAAGTAGCACAACAAAGTTACATTTTCTTCCTATATTATTGTTTTTCTGCCTCAATTAATTTATCCACATGTCCACATCACTAGTATATAGTCCTAAATCTCGAACGAGTCATGGACATCAAAAGAACAATCTCAAAGATTAAAGAGACAATGTAAAGTGAATCTATATAATTAAGGGTGGCAGCTCAGGGGTGGTAATACCTAGCATGGGTCGATCCCAATCTATATAATTAAGGGTGGTAGCTCTGGGGTGGTAATACCTAGCATGGGCCGATCCCAATCTATATAATTATGGGTGGCAACTCAGGGGTTAAAATACCTAGCATGGGCCAATCCTAATTCTTTTGCTTAAGGGTGGCAGCTCAGGGGTGGTAATACCTAGCATGGCTGATCCCAATCTATATTATTATGGGTGGCTGCCCAGGGGCTAAAAGCCTAGCATAGGTTGATCTAGATTTGTATATTTATGAGGACCGCATCCCAGAGGTTAAAATGCCTAGCATGGGTCATCCTCTCCTACCACTAATCATCTGGTCATTGTGTCACATGCTACAAAGTCTATAAAGAAAAGATGAGTAAATTTAAAGCCAAGAATGTAATGTACATGATTCCCCAAGTATAACCAAAGAATGTAATGTACATGATTCCACAAGTATAATCAAAGGTGAATGTAATGTACATGACTCCTCAAGTACAAATAGAGGTGAATGTAATGTATGTGATTCCACATGTATAATCAAAGGTTGTCTCTTATCCTTATCTATACAGAATATTTGTGCATTTGTACCTGATTTCAGTTGAGCTCTTATCTTACATATGGTTACTTTATGCCTTACATATTCAGTACATTCTGTTGTACTGACGTCCCTTCTGGGGGATGTTGTTTTCATGCCACAGCTACATGTACTCAAGCTAATAAAATCTCTCAATATAAGCATAGGATACTCAACGACCTTTGGTGAGCTCAAGATTGCTTCAAGGCTTTGCCGAGTCTCTAGTATATTTTTGAGATTATTTATTAGTTAAGGGGTATGGTGGGGTCATGTCCCGTTATAAGCTAAGTGTCTATCTTCTAGCGGCTTTGCAGACCAAATGTCAAAGTAAAGCGGGTTATGTCTTGTTTCTAGTAATTAAGGCTTCAACATGTACATTTATTTTGGGCCTATCTATGTTGATCTTTTATCAAGGAACTTGACCTATACTCATCAAAGATTTATAGTTATCATATAGTTGCATGTACAATAAGCATAATACATAAGTTGGTTCTCTCAGGCCTTTAGGGGATTGGGTGTCTGTCTGTCTCAATGGGACTTGGGGTGTGACAGCATAGGCTGTGTCCCTAA
Source organism: Solanum acaule (assembly GCA_036250505.1). Lineage (NCBI taxonomy): Eukaryota > Viridiplantae > Streptophyta > Magnoliopsida > Solanales > Solanaceae > Solanum > Solanum acaule. The sequence continues at coordinate 7,487 of JAJOOR010044572.1, forward strand.
CTCTCTTTCAAGTATTAGATGGTTTGAGACAAGTGTAATAGACTTTCGATTTGTTTTATGAGACTTTGATTGTATTGGAAAAAATGTTTTAAATTTCTGTACTTTTCTATTATCTTATGTTGTGATACGCTAAGTGGCTTATATGGAGTTTCTTGGGGTTCTACGTGCCATCTTACATCTAGGGGGTACCCCCAGGTCATCACATCAAGGCATACTTCAAATGTATCTCCCACAACCGAAAAGTCATCCATGAAAACCTCCATCGAATCCTCAACCATATTAGAACAAATAGAGAGCATACACCGTTGAAACGTCGCTGGTGCATTAAACAATCCGAAGGGCATTCTTTTGAAAGCAAACTGTAACACCTCGAAAATCAGACCTAGAAAAAAATTGCAAAAACTTACCTGAGCCAGTGAACCACGGCAGGGTTCACGGACCGTGATAGGGTCTATGATCTATTGACCTACCCATGGTGGTGAGTTAGACTCCACTAGGCCTAGACGTCAGACCACATGTCCCTTCATGGGCTGTGGTCCTGACGATGGACTGTGGTGGCGTCCGTAGGTTGCCAGTAGGCCCCCAAAGCCTAGCCATCAGGCCCCCTCACCTAAGTAAGGACCACGGGGACCTTCACGGTCCATGGTTCTGATGACGGGTCATGGGGGCATCCGTGAAGATCACCCAGGAGACCCCCGACCTGAGCCTTCAGACCTCAGCCCAAGTGAGGACCATATGGCCTTTCATGGTCCGTGGTCCTCCACACGGGCTGTGGTAGGGGCTCGTGGAGGAGACCCAGGATCAGCAGCCACTAGCCAAGGACCATGACCGGTCCCACGGTCCATGGTCCTTTTCATGGTCCGTGAAAGTGGTTGTGGTCATCCCCGTCAGAATTTTAAGTAGGGTTATATTGGTCTTTTCCCCTATTCGTTGGGCACCTAAACTACGTCATTTAAAACTATGTGGTTTTGGTCAGATTTAGCCTAGCAACATAACTAGAACTTACCTAAGTCAAATCAGTCATCAAAACTTAGAAACTTAGATCGTAAAGAGAAGAAAGAGGCAACCAAACCCTAGTTCAAGGACGCAGAAAGGTTCCATCAATTCCAGCCTCGAAATTGAAAGATTTGTTCATAGAATTCGTCACCAGGTATGTGGGATTTCAATAGTGGGTTCCTTTCTCCCATTAGGTCCCTAGAATTCAGTTAGATTCCTGATTCCCTTAGTATTATCTAGACCTAGGATTTCTTGAATGTTAGAAATTGTTGGGTTTTAGCTTTTAGAATGAGCCATATCAAATTTTCATGAATTTAGTATCGTTTTGTGTAGATTCTTTCATGAATTCAAAACCTTAGGTATGTAGTTCTTTCAGTTCATGAATTACACATGCCAGGTCAGTTATTTCACATATATACATACATGCCTCAATTTTTGAGTATTTCATTATCAAAATATTAATGTTGCATTCTCAGTTGCATGCCAGTATTTTGAGCTATCCAGTATTACATAAATTTTAATCACATAATCAAAAGAGAGTATCTTAATAACGAGTGGACTAGGGTTAGTCACCCTCAAGTCCCAGAACTACGTTCCCCGTAGGTTAAGTCCCCTATGTTGGGCATTACGTTTTAGTAATCACTTCAGTCATGCCTGTATACCTCTGGTAGGGTATATTGGGTCCTCTCGATGGGGAGTAAACATCGGACTCCAAATTTAGCTCATGTGGTTTTATGTCGGTTATTAGTAGCTCCCTTAAGTTCTGTTAGATTCTATTGAATTGACCATGTATTCAGTATAGTTCAATATTCAGTCTTAGCATGCTATAAACATGGTCATTGCATTCAGTTTAGTCATGTTCAGTATTTTCAGTATCCTTATCATGTTCAGATTATATCATTGCTTTATTTCTCGTTCAGTTATGTTATCATTCAGCTCTACTCTATCCTACATGCTCAGTACCTTTCAAGTATTGACGCATACTTTGCGCTACATCTTCTCGTGATGTAGGTTCAGGTCCTCAATAGTCAGATCAAGCATAGATCGGTTCCCGATCTTCAGTTCAGCAGCGTCAGTGGTGCGTCCTCATTTTTCAAGGATTAGAGACATGTTTATCTTTCTTACTTTTAGCTTTAGTTTCAGTTTTGCAAGATCTAGCTGGGGCATGTCCCAGCATTTCTAGTCAGTAGAGGCTTTATTTCATACATAGTTAGTTTTAGCTTTAGTCTTGGAGTTTGATTTCTCATTTGTACTCAAACTCAAAGCTTTCATAGATTCCGATTTAGTATATGGGTATTCCCCATAATTTCATTTCAAATGTATTCTTATGATTTAGCTTCCGCATAATTTTATTGCTCAGTTTATCTTTAGTATGCTTATGATTATGCAAGCAGGGTTAGCTTGGGGTCACTCATGATCCTAGGTCCCGTGTCCACGTCCAGGGGGTAGCCTTGGGGCGTGACAAACTTGGTATCATAGCATTAGGTTTTAGTGTCCTAGGATGTCTGAAAATTTGCATTAAGTAGAGTCCTTTTCATGGGTGTGAAGTGCACCACATCTAATGAGAAGGAGGCTACAAAGTGATTTAGGAAAACTTCAATTTAATTGTTACTCTTATCGTGCGTAAGGTGTGATCTAATTCCTTGTGCTAATCTGTCGTTATGCACTTTCAGATCATGCCTCCTCGTAGAGCTTATGGAAGGAATATGAATGCTAGGAATGCAAACGCAGCTCCTCAAGTCATATATCAGGAAGTTTTGAATGCTGAGTTTTGGAACGCTATCCAGTTGTTGGCTCAGAGTGTGACCAACCAGAACAATCAACAGGTTCCAGTTTTGGTAATTGCTAATGTTGGGTCAGCTGCAGCTATAGTTCGTGATTTTATCAGGATAAATCTGCCTGAGTTGTTAGGATCGCAGATTGGTGAGGATCCCCAAAGCTTCATTAATGAGGTCAAGAAGATCTTTGGAGTGATGCAGGCAATTGGAAATGATAGGGTTGAGTTGGCATCTTACTAGCTTAAGGATGTAGCTCATATCTGGTATACTCAGTGGAAAGAGAACATGGGTATAGATGCAACTCCTATCACTTGGTATTGCTTTTGTGAGACCTTTCTGGACAGGTTTTTCCTAAGAGAGTTGAGGGAGGCAAAAGCTAAGGATTTTCTAAATTTGAGGCAGGGTTCGATGACAGTCCAAGAGTATGGGCTCAAGTTCACCCAACTCTCCAGGTATGCTCCTCACAAGATTGCTGATTCTAGGGGTCAAATGAACAAGTTCAGGTATGGGGTATTTAATCTTGTGAAAATAGAGTGTAGGAATGCCATGTTACTTGAAGATATGAAAATCTCTAGGCTCATTACTCATGCTCATCAAGTTGATGGTGATAAGCTTAGAGAATAGGCTATAGAGAATAAGAAAGCTAGGACTGGTAACTATGACTATACCCAATAGAAATCGGGTGGTGGAAATCACTCGCAGCTTCAGAAGAAGACTTTAACTCCAGCACCTTCATCAGCTAGTGTTCCATCCTCTGAGTTTCGAAGTGATCAGAAAGGTAGGTGATCAGGCTCTAAGACTCAAGGTAGTGTTTCAGGCACCATAACCTACCCAACTTGTCTGAAATATGGTAAGAACCATCCAGGCGAGTGTCTTACAGGAAATGAAATATGCTTTGGGTGTGGTCAGTCTTGTCACAGGTTGAAGGATTGTTCTTCTAAACAGGGTCAAAGAGGAAATAAGGGTAGAGCTCAGTCTACAACATTAGCAGCATCAGCAGGTCGCTCGACTCAGCAAGGTAACTCATCTGGTACAGGTGGTGGTCAGCGCCAAAACAGGCTGGATGCTATCCAGGCTCGCCAGGATCATGAAGATTATCTTGATGTAGTCACTGGTATGTTACGAGTCTTTGATATTAATGTTTATGCATTGTTAGATCCAGGGGCTACTCTCTCCTTTGTAACTCTTATTATAGCAATCAAATTCGATGTTAGTCCAGAAACTCTGTCAGAACCCTTCTCAATCTCTACTCTAGTCGGTGACCCAGTTATCGCTTGACGGGTATACAAAAATTGCCCTGCCACAGTCTCCCAGAAAGTCACCTTAGCAGATCTTGTAGAGTTAGAAATGGTAGACTTTGCTATCATTCTAGGCATGATCTCCTTCCAAATACCCAATCTATTTCTATTCCTCCTTAGAGAATGGCTCCAGCTGAGCTTAAGGAATTGAAGGAGCAGTTGAAATACCTTCTAGATAAGGGTTACATTAGACCTAGTATTTCCCCATGGGGTGCACCAGTGTTGTTCGTGAAGAAGAAAGATGGTTCTCTTAGGATGTGCATTGATTATAGACAATTGAACAAGGTCACAATCAAGAATAAGTCCCCTCTCCCCAAGATTGATGACTTGTTTGACCAACTTTAGGGTGCTAGTCATTTCTCAAAGATAGACCTCAGATTCGATTATCATCAGCTCAGATTCAGAGATAGTGACGTTTCAAAGACAACCTTCAGAACTCAATATGGTCATTATGAATTTGTAGTTATGTCATTTGGACTAGCCATTTCTCCTACAACTTTGATGGACTTGATGAACATAGTGTTCAAATAGTAGTTGGACTTGTTCGTTATCGTCTTTATTGATGATATCCTCATTTACTCTAAGAATGGGGAAGAACATGTGAATCATTTGAGGGTTGTTCTACAAACTCTCAAAGATCGCCAGTTATTCGCTAAATTTAGCAAGTGTGAGTTTTGGTTGCAGTCTATTACTTTCCTTAGGCATATAGTGTCTAGTAAAGGATCCGAGTGGATTCTCACAAAATAGAAGCAGTGAAACAATGACCCAAACCTACCTCTCCTACAGATATGAGAATTTTCTTGGGTCTAGTACGTTATTACAGAATATTCGTGGAAGGATTCTCATCCATAGACTCTCCATTGACAAAATTGAATCAGAAAAAGGTCAAGTATTATTGGTCGGATGATTGTGAGCAAAGCTTTATAGAACTGAAAATTAGGTTGACTACAACTCCTGTTTTGACTCTACCAGAAGGTTCAGATGGATATATGATCAATTGTGATGCATCCATAGTTGGCCTAGGTTGTGTGTTAATGCAACGAGTTAAGGTTATAGCTTATACTTCTAGATAGCTTAAGGTGCATGAGAAGAACTATCCAACTAATGACCTCGAGCTAGCAGAAGTGGTGTTTGCACTTAAGATTTGGAGACATTACTTGTATGGTGTTCACGTAGATATGTTCACAGCCCATAAGAGTCTTCAGTAAGTGTTCACTAATATACCGTGAGTTTACAATATTTTTAATACATTTCACTTAAGAGTTGTGTATGTCTAGGGCCTTTTTGTATTGGTTTTTATGTGTTTTTATCATGTTTTGCAGGAAAGATGTTTAGGCGTAAAAGTAAAGAGACAGCTGAAAGAAATGCAGAAAAGGGCATCTACGGAGGTGATCTACGGATCGTAGGTCCATTGACGCTCTGGAGATGGTGATCGTAGATCAGCAGGTCAAGGCATGGAAGGAGAATTAGGGAATCTGACTAAGTGTGGAACCACAGTGACCATTGACGTTCCGTAGATTGATTTACGGACCGTACTATTGAACTATAGAATGTGATTGCGAGAATTCCAGTACTTGATTTTCAGAAAATTCTATGTATGTAGCTACGGAGAGAGACCGACGGACCGTAGATCGATCTACGGTCTATACTGGTGGGCCATTGTTTGCTTCAGAGAAGCTAATTTTTGGAAGCTAAAAATATTTTCTAAGGCTTGGCTGACGGAAGAGACTCATGGACCGCAGATCCATTGATGGTCTGTGAGTCAGTCTCATGGAATGAAGACGCGTGCGTGAACAAAATTTCCTTATTTTGTTTCCCTTTTAATTTTGGACTTGTTTTCTATAAATAGGGCATGTAAACCTCATTTTTGGGGTTAGAATTTTTTACTTTAGTTCTACTTTGTGACTTGGGATTTTATTGTTGCAAACCTAGCAATTCTTGATTTCCTAAGTTGATTTTGAAGATTTTGATTTTGAAGTTCAAGTTCAAATTTCGGGTTTGTTATTCTCAATTACGTAAGTTCATAATTCTTTTATCTAAAACAATGAATTGTGTTCATATGATTATGGGTAACTAAACTCCACAACTAGGGTTGTGGGAACCATGAGCGATTAACAAAGTATGAATAGTAAATAACCAATGCTTGAATAGTGTTTTGCATGCATTGATAATTCTTTCGTTTAAAAGTTTTTTTAACGGTGCGCCACGTTAGATCTTGCCCTGTTGCTACTTGCCGGACCAAGGAGGTAATTAACAAGAAAAAAATTATCAACATGGATTTAGTGTGATACTATCTAATAGTCTAGTGTCGATTGGTGCGAAGTAATAACTAATCCAAACATCGATGTGATGTCTAATATGAGGTAAAGGTAAGGGTTAGTAAATTATACACACATAGCCGAACCAAGGTGCGGGGTGAAATTCTCTAGATGCTGGACCAAGGATTTAGAGATACCTAACTTATCACTTTGCATGTAGTACACTAGGAAAGGA
>JAJOOR010044573.1:0-10007 GCA_036250505.1 Solanum acaule
TTTTGATACGGTTGCTCTAAAATTCGGGTTAGACCCATTTCCCACTCAATTTGACCCCCTAAACAAGAATATGAAGTCGGATTTTCGAAAAACGAAACGGATCTTTTTATAAGTAGCTAAACAAGTTTTCGGTAACTTCCGAAGAATATTTTTAAGAACTTTTTGGGTCAAATTCAACTATAATCATTTCATTAAGTTCTCGACTCCAAACTCACATGTGAGGCTCTAGTTTCAGTAGTTCGTTTTTAGGGTCGTTACAATAGCTCACTTAGATAATATTTAAGTACTTCCCTTTCCCCTTTTTTAAATAGTTCTAACTATAGAATAATTCAATTTTGCAATTTAAGTTAAGTTAAAATTATTTTAGCCAAGTAATTAATTGTCGGATAACCGCGTATTAGCGGGCATTTCGGGTGCTTTCAAACCCTTCCCGAAATGCTAATATGAACCCCCGAACCCCCCTTAAGTATTTTCAATTTATTCCCTGTTTTAATCTATTGAAAATCAGTTTTCTTGATTTTTCTTAAAAATTAAGTGGGGACTCTAAAACCAGTCCAAATTATATTTTCCTAATAAAACAAAGACTCAATTCTATTATCAAAGAAATAAGAAAATGCATTACCACTTGGCGTCAAATGCCTGAAGGTGTGGAGAGTAATTGTTAGAAGCGAAAAGTCGAGTCAAATTCATTATCCTTGTTTTGTAATGATAATTCTCAATTTTCTTAATATGCCACTAACTTAAGGCTAATGATACGCCTCCTTTTTCAAGTTGTTTGGATGGTTGTTACCTATTGTGTTGTTAGATTTAATATAATATATGTTTTGACTGTTACTTAAATTTTGTTGTATTGTTTCATTAAATCCATTGTTATGTAATGATCAAAAGTCTCATTTCGTATAATTACATCATCTAATATTCGTCATAATGGTTTAAAGAGTATCTCTAACCCTTTGTCATTGGATTAATGACATGATAGCCTATTTGACCAAGTTATAACGTTCTACTTATTTTGAAATAATTTATATTTTGCTAATTAGTTCGACAATCACTTTTTCACATATATTAGAGCACCAATTTATGTTTGATGAAACCATTGTTGTCATCAACTTGGTTTCGGATTCATTCTACCAAATATGTATATTTCATTCGAGGAAAAAATTATATTTAGTTGTTATGTATACACATGTTTTCTACATCTTCGTCATTTCCATCAATTAATACAAATATTTACAACGTAAATATTTTTTGCACTAACAACATACATAGTTTAACGTTTATAATTTTATGTGGTTACTCTTAATGTTTACCATGAATATTTATATGCAATTACCTTATAATTGACCTAGTTTTGTACTTCTTTTTTAATATCATCACAACATGAAACTTATCGTAAATACGTTTCATGATGTTCTCCCAAAGTGCTATAATTTTTCTATAGTTAGATGATGCAAGTTTTTCACATGCACAATCAATTATATTTTTGATAAATATGGTTGTCAATTATTAAGGTTTTGATATATTTTATCCTAATGTTTTTGCAGATTCATGTTCTAACAAGGGAGATGGTGCATACTGCAATGTTAATGCTGAAATATTTACCAGTATCTTTGGTTGATACTGTAATTGCAAAGTATGCAAAATTTAAATTTGGAAATTGGCAGAATTAGGAATACCACAACCAGAAGAAGGCCCATTTTCTGTTAAAATATCAAAAGGTAGATCCCCAGTAATTGATGTTGGAGCCATTGACACGATTAAACTTGAACATATAAAGGTATGATACTATCTTTATTTTATTTCATTCTATTTTGAGAAATATTATGTGAAAACAGATGGTTTTAGTTTCTCCGAGGGCTTTGGTCTGATAGTAAAAGTATAACATGTGATGTATGGTTAGGCGCACATCACGAGTTCAAATTTGATTACTGACAAGAACCTAATAGTATTTAATGAAGAAGTGTAAAAATACATGTTCATTATCATGGGCAACAATTTGACTGTTATAATTACGAAATCGGTAGAATTTAATAATTTTGGCTAAAACAGTAAATTTGTATAAAAAGTTCATCTAATATGCATTAATAATCTATTATAAAAAAAAGGAAATAACACTTTGTTTTTTTGTGAAATAACTTTTGGTGAATTGTTTATTAGGTACTTCCTGGAATATCGGAAATAAAGGAACATACAACAGTGTTTGACAATGGAGATGAACATCAATTTGATGCAATCATTTTTGCTACTGGATACAAGAATGTTGCTACCAAATGGCTAAAGGTACGTTTTGCAAATTATCACTATGTTCATTTTTAATTCTAATTTGAATCTTGAAATTGTTCTACTTGCCTATACATATCGTGTGCGAATAAGTTTTTCTTGGTATGTTTTGTTAGTTACTAATTTCACTTACTATTAAGTTTACTATCATTGTCTCAAATAATGTACAATTTTTTTCCTTTGTATGCAGGATTATAACTCAATATTCCTTGAAGATGGAACATTGATAAATTGGAAAGGAGAGAATGGGCTCTACGCTGCTGGATTTTCAAAAAGAGGCATTGCGGGTATTTCAATGGATGCTATAGCTATTGCCGATAATATTAAGACTATTAGAGGAGACAAAATCTAGACTTTTATTATTAATTATTATTACAAACTATGTTGTTAATTTTTTTTATTGGACCATGTGTGAACGCACGATACTTTATGCAAGATGTTCTTTTACTATGACGTTAAATTCTCCGGGATTTGCGCGAGTGCAAGATATTTTATACACTGGGCTTGACTTTTACTAGTTGTTAATTTCAGCTAGAACCTTAAAACACCTTGTTTGTTTTTGTTGGAATCTAGGTTATATTGTCATAGAAATTTGATTGATCTTTTCAGCTTGATTGTTTTTCTTTGTTGATTTCATTTTCTTTTTTTATAATGATGGCTTGGGAACCAACTTACACACTTTGACTATTATAGAGAGAGAATGGCTTCTCAAGAATCTGTTTTTCATTCGATTCCTTGATTTTCATAAGGTACATAAAATTAAATGTACATTGAGCAGTTAACATGCGATCTTATTAGGTCATTGCTTAGTCATTCTGCACAAAATATCCTAACCAACTAGTACAAAAACAAGAGGATAACGAGGGGTACATTATCTAGCTAATACGAGCTACTCCCCAAATCCTAGCAGGAATGTAAAAGTTGTTGCAGATGATTCAACTAGATACGCGCAAATGGTTCATTTAGCTTCCTCCCCAATCTCCTGTCTGCATTTTTGAACTCTTAGCCTTAGGTGCATACTTCCTGGTTATGCTTTCTTTTGAAACAACTTTTCATGTCTGACTTTCCCAGCCATTGAGCGGAAGAAGTTCCTCCCGGGATTTCTTCTAATCTTTTCCTTTTTGTCAAGATAGTGTCTGGTGGTACACTGTCCCCGTTTGACTGTCTCTAATTAGTTGAAGATGCTTTTTCCCAACCTTTTGTAGACCATTTTCTTTTTGACTAGGGAGAGTTAGGTGGTCCATAGTCTTCCTTGGGCTGTCCCCAACTTGCTGAACGTAAGTCTTCCCAACCTTCACTAGACCATTTTCCTTTTGACCATGGAGAGTCGGCTGGTCCCCCATCCTCCGTGGGCTGTCCCCAACTCGCTGAATGTACTCCTTCCCAATCTTCGGTAGACCATTTTCTTTTTGTCGCAATAGGTTCACAAGGTATAGCCAATTGACTTTTGTTCTGGCCTTCTTTTTAAAAATAAAAATAAATTACATCCATGAATGGATGTGCATCTTATTTCTTCCAGCAAAAACTTACATCTTGATGCACCATTGAGTTCAAAGGAACTCAACAAAAGTTGCCAGTTCCATGACTAGTAATATGTACAAAAGTAAACTAATTAACTAACAAAGAAGTTGGCCTTGTCATATTTAATTCTCATGCTAGGTAATTGAGCTTTGTCTAGGTGATAAGCTCCTTTGGAACTGTTGGGGATCTGCTGCCAGATTTGAAAGATATGGCTTCCTTCATGGATGGCACCAAATTTGGCTAGTCCATCTGCCACTTGGTTAGCCTCTCTGAAGCAATGATCAATACTACAATTCATATTGTTCATTATCTGCACAATATCTTCGATTATAGTCTTGAGTTTAAGATTGTTGGTGCCCTTGTTCTTTATCATGTCCACAATTATCATAGAATCTAGCTCAATTAGGCAATTAGTCAACCCATTCTGAGCACACCATTGTATCCCATACTTAGCCGCTTTTGCCTCTGCTGTGTTGTTGCTGTTGCAGTCCACCTTCGCCGCAAAAGCCATAATCATGTTGCCATATTCATTCCTAACAATGCCTCCAATGCCAGCTCCGTTGTTGGAGAAACTCCCATCGGTGTTGAGTTTCACCTTTCCTGGGGTTGGTTTAATCCATTTGATCATCTTCCATTCGGTAGTATGTCTAAGTTGCTCCACTATTTCGCTGAAAATTCTCCAGGAGTCTGCCATCTTAAATGTTGGAAAAGCTAACTTAATAGCCATCTTGAGGTTCCTCCAGATGTTGTTCTCCATTCCTCTACACCAAAACATCTTTTGTGTACCATATTTACAAGAACACCTTTGGCTCCATATCTCCCATAAGATTAAAATGGGAACTATGTGTAAGGTCATTTTGTGAATGCTGCTTTTTGCTTTGGTCGACCACCATTTTCTGAGTATTCTTTTGATACTCCAGTTTGTCTGAGTACAGATACCTAGGGGTGCCCTGAAAGTGTTCCACATTTGTCTAGCTATGTTGTTGTCTATAAAAAGGTGTTGTCCAGTTTCCTTCTGTTTTTGTGCACAACAAACACAAAGACACTCTCTGTTAGTCCCAAATTTGCATAGAGTATCATCCAAAGGAAGTTTTCTACGGATGATTCTCCGTGCAATGAAAGAAATTTTAAAAGGAAGTTTAGGGCCATACCTGAATGGTGGTGAAGTCCTCTTCTTTGTGCGTTATGATAATGTTCCATTCCGATTTCGTAGAAAATTACCTTCTGTCTCAGGCTCCCAAATGGCCATGTCTTTCTTGGTACTCTTGCTAATATGGATATTAGCTATGATATTAACCATTTGATTAGGAAGAAATTCAGCAAGCTTATTCGTATCCCATCGCCCTTCTTGAATGAATTCACTAACTTTTGTTTTAGAATAAATGGACTGGTTAGTGAAAATCTTAGCTAAAGCACCCTTTCCAGTCCAATTATCCCACCAGAAATTGCACCCTCCATCATTAATCTTCCAGATAATGTGTTCTTCAACCTTGTGTTTGATTTGCACAAGTTTCCTCCAAGTATTGGATTGTGGAGCGTTGATAGTTTTAGCAACAGGGTGTACTCTGGTACAATATTTAGCCATAACAAACGAGGCCCAAAGAGATTGTTGGATCCTCAGGTTTCACCATCTCTTGTATGCAAAGCATTCACTGATATATACAAGAGTTTTAGTACCTATACCTCCTTTCATCCTTGTTGTTGCACAATTTATCCCACGCACTCCAATGGTATTTGTTTTTGTCATCCTGATTGCCCCAAAAGAAGTTAGCGATGTACTTTTCAATGAGAGTGAGAGTAGTTTTGAGGGGATTGAGAGCTGCGAGAGTATACGTAGGGATAGCTTGGATAACATTTTTGATAAGTACAACCTTCCCACCATATGATAAGTGTTTGGCATACCACCCAGAAAGTTTGGTGATGATTTTATTGACTAAATCATTGAAGTAGCAGGTTTTCCTCTTTCCGGTATATATGGGGCACCCCAAATAAGTAAAAGGAAATTGCTTGTGTCTAAAACCCGTTTTATCAATGATCCTATTGATCCTAGAGGGTGAGATTTTACTGGAAGTGCAGAAAAAACTCTTCTCCTCATTAACCTTTTTCCCGGAGTTTTTTTCATATAGCCTCACCTGTTTCATGACAACTTTAATAGCCTTGCTTTTGCCAGCAGTGAAAATGACAATGTCATCTGCATATGCCAGATGATTAATCTGAGGGCCATTCATACTCATAGAGAAAGGGTAAAAATTAGGATGATCGTAAAGATTATTGAGCATTCTTGACAGAACTTCAGATCCCAGAACAAAAAGAGAAGGGGACAGGGGATCCCTTGCTTCAAACCTTGGGATGAGGAAAAGAAACCGGTTCTATTACCATTGACGATGATAGAATACCACGTTTGAGACATCCATCTCCATATAATCTCAGTCAACCATACAGAGAAACCAAAGTTCCTAAGAACTGCAATAAGAAATTTCCAAGAGATCCTATCATAAGCTTTAGCCATATCTAACTTTATCACAACATTGCCACCCACATTAGGCTGAGAAATACTTTGAACTATTTCATGAGCCAACAAAACATTACCTGTGATGAACCTGCCTTTCACAAAACTACTTTGATTAAGGGATATCAACTTAGGTAAAAGAGTGTTAAGTCTTCTGGCAAGAATCTTGGAGATAATCTTACTAGAAAAGTTGCTTAGACTAATCGGTCTAAAATCAGCAAAATTAGAGGGAGAATTGACTTTTGGGATTAAAACCAGGCAAGCATGAGAATAAAATTTTGTCAGAACCTGACCTTTGAAGAAACTTTGGATAAAATTCACTAACTCTGGTTTGATAATTCCCCAGCATCTCTGGTAAAACATGCCATTGAAACCATCTGGTCCAGCGGAACTAGTAGGATTCACATAAAAAATAGTCGTTTTAATCTCGTCTTCGTTAGGCATAGTGGATAACATAAGATTATCCTCGTCAGTGATACATTCAGGGATGCAAGACACAACATTATCATCCACCATACGTTCAGGGAGATTAAAAAGTTTAGAGAAGTGTTTGACAGCAGCTTTACCAATCTTATCACTATCTTGGATCCATTTAGCATTGTGGTTTTGAATTCTATGGATCGGAAGCCTTCTTCTCCTGTCTTTGATAACATTATGAAAGTACTTGGTATTGTTATCTCCTTCCTCAAACCATCTAATTTGAGCTTTCTGTTTTAGCAAAGCCTCCTGCATTCCCATCCAAGAAACTTATTCCGCTTGGCCCTTATTTAAATCAACTCTGGACTCTTCAGTGTTATCTATAGAATCAATATCTTCAAGTCTTTGTACAGTCTCCTCCCATTCCTCAACTTTCTGGAAGATATCTCCTATCGCGTCTTTAGATCAAACACTAACCTTTTTACCCAAATTCTTAAGTTTTTGCTGCATGATCCACATAGGGTCACCCTTAACATGGATTCCCCATTCCGTTTCCACCACATCGTAAAAATCAGGTTGATCGATCCAGAAATTCAAGAATCTAAAGTATCTGATAGGTTCTTGTTGGTTGTCAAAACATTTCACCAGTAAAGGTCTATGATCCGACCCAGTCCTGCTCAGATGCCTTATAATAATATTTTGGAATTTATGAAGCCAACAATCATTGATAAGCACCCTATCCAACCTTTTCCATATCCTCTTTCTCAGCCTTCTATTGTTGCACCAAGTGTGATTAGAGCCCACGTAACCTGCATCTTCCATCCCACATCTCACCATACAATTGGCAAAATCCAAGCTCTCACTAGCCTGATACAGTTTTCCTCCTAGTTTTTCGGAGGCCTCCAAGATAACATTAAAATCTCCCCCTATGCACCAAACATCTTGCACTTGAGAGTTCATGTTAGCAAGGCTATCCCATAGGTCCACCCTCTCTATGTCACTACATTTAGTGTAAACAGAAGTTATATGCACCCCAGAGCCATTATCCATATACAATGTGATTTGTTGATCTTCATTCGATACTACCGTGGCATGTAGATTTTGATTCCAAAAATACCAAATTTGCCCAATGTCATTGCTAAAGCAGTGATGGAAACCCAAAAACTTCTTGTATCCCTCAATCTTGCTCCTGTTGATAAAAGGTTCAAAAATTGCTACAAACTGGATGTTATTCCTTTTGACCAGACTCTAAGTCTGTGTATTGCCCTTTTGGTCCTCACACCTCTTATGTTCCAAAAAAGTGCACTGATCATAAAGACATTATATGGAAATTTTTTGTGTCCTTCCCTTACTCAAAGAGATGGAATTCTTAGTACTTCTTTTGTGATTTCTTCTCTGTCCTTCTTTACTTTGATCCTCCTTATTCTTGATATCTCTACAAGGAAGAGTGATTATATTTCCATCTCCTTTAATGTTCCTTGTCTCAGAAACTTCAGCATTGCCAAACACTACAAAAAAAATGAGAATTACATGGGGATTTTTCTAGGAATTAGTATGAAAATCCGCAAGAAACTTATTTTCCTACAAATTTTCATACTAATCCCCAGGAAAATCCCCATGTAATTCAAACTTTTCTTGTAGTGAAACAATTGATATTTTAATTTGGGTATTTTGACAAGACCGTCCATAAAAGCAGAAATGTATTCGCTAGTATGCTTGTATATCCGTTTTACTTCTCCTTTCCCAACCGCCCTTGCAACATTTTGAGACCGATCAGTGAAATCCTCAACCTGCACAATAAGCCATTAATTCAGCACTTTAAAGATTGCTAAGCACAAAGGACATCAATAAGTGAAAGATAACTACACTGATGCAGAAAATTTTGGAGTCCCATGTTTTAGATAGCCAAGATGCTTCGTAGGTACTTGCACATATATAGTCCTTTGGCCCATAGCTTCTCAACCGACAATAACCGCAATGAAATGACTTGACCCTTTGTTATTAGCAGCACATGTAACTGGCAATAATCATGTTACTCCCTTTTGACTATTACACCACATAATACAGAATCCTAACATGAAAGAGAACATATTTCTCCTTTACTATTCAAAGCAATAAATAGAATTTCATGGTACTTGAAGAGCATTGCAGATTATTTATCATATATGCTATAGTCAACCTGATTTATTCATAAAAGATTATACAATTATTAAATCTCGTATTACGATATTCCTCAATATAAATTCATGAAGTCTCTTTTGAATTAGAGACTTCATGAATTTATATTGAGGAATATCGTAAAATACGAGATTTAATAATTGTATAATCTTTTATCAATTTCATCAATATATATTTGAGAATAAAATGTTTTTTTGCTTTTGTAAAATTCTTTTTTTATGGCTATTCTTTTTTTGATTGAACTGTATTTATAAGTTTTTTCTTTTTATTTTTTATTAATTTATGAATGTAATATTGTAGGTTATTTTATTATATTTCTTAGCAATAGATATAACTATGAAAATCTATGTCTAGGTCTATATCTTATTTAATTCTGATCTTTGCAATAGTAATGTTATACATCTCCCTTATTTTTGTAGTTTATTTATTTATATTTACGAACAAAATTAATGTATAATAATTATTATATTTAGTGTCTTAATAAAACTATATTCAAGTTGTTAGTAACTCATATATGTCTCTTTATCTTCTTTATAATTTCTATTCTTAAGTATTAGGGATAACACACAAGTATCCTCATACTATGACCGAAATTTTAGAGACACACCTAAATTAAACTAAGGTTCTATTACCCTCGAACTCATTATTTTTTTAATAACTTTCTACCCCTTTTCAGTTTACATCCCCAAACTCGTTTTTTGTTGTGTTAATGTATAAAAGAATGTATTAAACAAATGTAATAGTAATAAAGACATAACATAGAGGATCGTGTGCTCCTACAAAAAATAGAGAAAATTCAAACAAACAATAATGTTTTTAACTTAATACAATAGATTATTATTTCAAAATATGGCCTCTTATTTAATTTATTTCACCATTTATACATTTTTGTTCTACTATGTCTACGTATGAAAGGTTTGTACTTTAAAAAGAGCAATTTTTTTATTTATTTTGAATATTAAAAAAATGAAAAAACATATCATATCCTGAATGAAGACAAAGATCGTCTTCTTTGTTATTGACCTGAATATAAATATTATATACTATTTCATTGAAGTATGAGATTATTAATCCATATATAAACAATGAAATATACTAATTT
>JAJOOR010044574.1:0-12034 GCA_036250505.1 Solanum acaule
TAGCTCACTGGAAATTGCAAATCTGCACAGACAGGTTTTACGAAAATGGTCGTAACTCCCTCATCCTAACTCGGAATGAGGTGAAACCAAGTGCGTTGAAAAGCTAACTCAAAGAGCTTTAATTTAATAGGTTGTGGCCCTTCCAGTTCCTTGTGTGCTAAGAGATATGCCCCTTTAAAGTTGACCTTCCAAATCGCATTTTTTGCGATTTTCGAATTTTGATACGGTTGCTCTAAAATTCGGGTTAGACCCATCTCCCACTCAATTTGACCCCATGAATAAGAATATGGAGTCAAATTTCCGAAATCATGCACAGATTTTGAGATATATGGAAATTACAATTATAGGTGTTTCCGAAGCACATTTTTGGGCATTTTTGGGGTCGTTTCACAAATACACAAACAACATCAAATACAACACTAATATTTCCAGGAAAAAAATCACGAAAAAAATATCACCTATGTTAAATACATTATGTGAAAGAATCATCAATTTAGTCATGATTTATTACACATATCTAGTGTGTCACATCGTTTGTTGTGTTTAATTAGAAATGAAACATTGTTGGTATCCATAATTGAACAATCTTTCAGAATTAAGTTAGAGAATTATATTTGGTTAAAAACCCTTTTTTTTATGGGAGAGAATGTATAACCAATCTTAGTAACTTATGGAAGGTAAACAAGTGGGAGAAAATAAGAGAATGGGAGAAAGAATAAATTGTTGGAAACATAAAGAGATTTCACTATACTTATATTGATTGTATCAAAAAGGAAGAAAAATAAAATAATATTTGAAAAAAATTGTAACACGTGTATTAGAAACTGTAATTGGAGAGATAAGAAATAAGAAATTTTAATACCATAATTATCATTCCCAAAAATTAGGCACATAATCCGAAAAAAGAGGAGAGAAATAAATTGAAATTAAATAATTAATTTGAATTGAAAATTAATTTTTCTTCTATGTTTATAATTAAAAACAAATATGTGCATATATTGTAAATTAAAGTCTTAAGTAGTATATTATTGTAATTTTCACATTTTTAAACCACCTAAAATTTACAATCACATACAATCCTAATATGGTCAGATTTAGAACTAACAATCAAGAACAAAACACCTAAATTCGTCAGTAACACATAAAAATATACCAACCAAATTTGTTGTTTTTATATTATCTATACTATATCAAATACACAAACACCATTAAATACAACACTAATCTTTTCATATTACAAGATAAAAATCACGAGAAAAAACATTAAATTTATTAATACATTATGTAAAAGAATCACCAATTCAGTCGTGATATATCACACATACCTGATGCGTTCCATCGTCCATTTTGTTTAATTAGAATTGAAACAATGTTGGTATCCATAATTGAACAATCTTTCAGAATTTAGGAGGTGAGAAGTTTTTTTATGGTTTAAAAGCATTTATTTGATGGGAGAGAATATATAACCAATATGAGTAAATTATGGAAGGTAAAAGAATGAGAGAAAATCAGGGAATAGGAGAAATAATGAATTGTTGGAAATATAATTTTTTTTACTTTACTTACATTGAATGTATCAAAAAGGAACAAATATAAAATAATATTTGAAAAATACAGTGACGTGCGTATTAGAAACAATAATTGGAGAGATTAAAAAATAAGAAAATTTAATACTATAATTATCATCCTCAAAAATTAGGTACATAATCCGAAAAAGAGGAGAGAAATAATTGAAATAATTAATTCGAATTGAAAAAATAATTTTGCTATTTTTTTTTGTTTTCCACCCGATGTTCGGAGCCCACATTGGAGCCCCGACTGAATTCGGATCGTGCACTGCAGGGCCCATTCGGGGGTGGCGCTCCCTGTTACAATTTTGACCTGATTTTCTTACCATATTTTAAGTTTTATTTTTTCCCTAAAAGAAAGTCAGAGTATTACCATAAATACGGAACTTTTCTTGAAAGGAAAATATAATTCTTTTTCATATTTGGTTATTCTTTCCTTAGAGGAAAAATTTGAAGATCCATAAATTGAAGATCCTGATTCTCATACCATAACACTATAGAATCCACAATGTAGACGTTTAGAGAGTTTTGTTTATGAGGAGATTTCTCTCTACAGTTTGAATATTTTTCTTTATATTAGTTTTCATATAATAATTTTATGTTTTTAGTATAAGTTTTTGTCATCTAATTTATCATTGTCGTGATTTGCAATTGTAAGCTTCTGCATGACACACTAATCACTTTTGAACCCAACAAGTGGTATCAGAGTCAATAGTTCAATGACCCAGGTTCATCAAGGTTGAAGATATATTTAAGGCGGTTTCAAATCAATTTGCAACCAATTTGATGATAAAGAAGATTTTTGTCCAACTACATGTGGATAAAAGATTTAAACCATATTTTCAACATTTCTGTTGTTACATCTTTAAAAATAAAAATAAAATATTTTAAAACCATTTTTCAGCCATATATTTTAAACTTTATTTTTAAACATGACAATCAGCAGTGATGAAGATTTTGTGAATAACGAAGATATCATGCATATGAAGAAGACAAATCAAATTATGTCTAGAAAATCCAGCCAAGAGGGGAGATTTGTTAGGATTTTGCTTTGATTTTCTTACCATATTTTAAGTTTTATTTTTTCCTTAAAAGTAAGCCAAAGTATTGCCATAAATACTTGAACTTTTTTTGAAAGGAAAATACAATTCTTTTCTATATTTGGTTATTCTTTTCTTAAAGGAAAAGTTTGGAGATCTATAAATTGAAGATCCTTATTCTCATAGCATACCACAATAGAATTCACAATGTAAGTATTTAGAGAGTTTTGTTTATGGGGAGATTTCTCTCTACAATTTTAATATTTTTCTTTATATTAGTTTTCATATAATAGTATTATGTTTTTAGTATACGTTTTTGTCATCTAATTTATCATTGTCATGATTTTACAATTGTAAGCTTCCGCATGACGCCCTAATCACTTTCGAATCAAACACTCCCAACAAGATTTTCTCCATACCCATGGCTCGAACCCGAGACCTTTGGTTAAGGGTGAAGAACTCCCACCAGTGCACCACAACCCATGTTGGTTAATTTTGATGCTATGTTTGTATTTTAAACACTACGTTTTAAATTAAAAAGAAGTATGTGGATATATCGTTAATTAAAGTCATAAGTTGTATATTATTGTAAATTTCACATTTTTAGATCACCTAAAATTTACCATCACATACAATCTTAAAACGGTCAGATTCAAACTAACTTTCAAGAACAAAACACATAATTTCGTTTGGAACACAAAAAAATAGATCAATCAAATTTGGTGTATTTATGTTATCTATAGTGTATCAAATACACAAACACCATCAAATACAACACTAATATTTCTAGATTACAAGATAAAAATGATAAGAAAAAATACCAAATATGTTAAATACATAATGTAAAAGAATCACAAATTTAGTTGTGATTTATCACACATACATGGTGCATCCCATCATTCGTTGTGTTAAATTAGAATTGAAACACTATTGGTATCCATAATTGAATCTTTCAGAATTTAGGAGGTAGAGAGTTTTTTTGGTTTAAAACCCCCGTTTTTGATGGGAGAGAATGTATAACCAATCCGAGTAAATTGTGGAAGGTAAAAGTATTAAGAAAATCAGGGAATGGGAGAAAGAATAAATTGTTGGAAATATAAATATGTTTTTACTTTACTTACAATAAAAAAGGAAGAAAAATAAAATAATATTTGAAAACACAGTAATGTGGGCATTATAAACTGTAATTAGAGAAATAAAAATATAAGAAAATTTAATACCATAATTATCATCACCAAAGAAATGCACATAATTCGAAAGAGAGGAGAGACGTAAATCGAAATTATATAGTTAAATTAAATTCATAAATGAATTTTTTTGTTGTGTTTGTATTTTAAAAACTATGTTTGTAATTAAAAAGAAGTATGTGCATATTTTTTAAATTAATGTCTTAAATAGTATATTATTGTAATTTTCACATTTTTAAACCACCTAAAATTTACCATCACACACAAACTTAATACAGTCAGATTTGAACTAACACTCAAGAACAAAACACCTAATTGCGACTGTAACACAAAAAAATAAACCAATCAAATTTGGTGTATTTATAATATCTATACTATATCAAATACACAAACACCATCAAATATAACACTAATATTTTCAGATTACAAGATAAAATACACAGAAAAAAATACCAAATATGTTAAATACATTATGTAAAAAAATCACCAATTCAATCATGGTTTATCACACATACGTAATGCGTCGCATCATTCGTTGTATTTAATTAGGACTGCAACACTGTTGATATCCATAATTGAATAATCTTTCAGAATTTAGTAGGTAGAAAGTTTTTTTTGGTTAAAAATCTTTTTTATGGGAGAAATGTATAACCAATTTCAATAAAATGTGGAAATAAAAAGAATGAGAGAAAATAAGGGAAGGAGAAAAAGAATAAATTGTTGGAAACATAAAAATATTTTACTTTACTTACATTAATTGTATCAAAAAGGAAGAAAAAATAAAATAATATTTGAAAAATACAGTAATGTGTATATTAGAAACCATAATTGGAGAGATAAAAAATAAAATAAAATTTAGTACCATAATTATCATCCACAAAAATTAGGCACATAATCCGAAATAGAAGAGAGAAGTAAATCGAAATTAAATAATTAAACTAGATTCAAAAATCAATTTTTCTGCTATGTTTATAATTTAAAAACGACATTTATAATTAAAAAGAAGTGTGTGCATATATTGTTAATTAAAGTCTTATGTAGTATATTATTGTAATTTTAACATTTTTAAACCACCTAAAATTTACAATCACATACAGTCTTAATATGGTCAGATTTAGAACTGATGATCAAAATCAAAACACCTAATTTCAGTGGTAACACAAAAAAATGTATCAACCAAATTTGGTGTATTTATATTATCTATACTATATCAAATACACAAACACCATCAAATACAATACTAATATTTCCAGATTACAAGATAAAAATTACGAAAAAAACACCAAATATGTTAAATACATTATATAAAAGAATCACCAATTCAGTCGTGCTATATCACACATACCTGATGCGTTTCATCGTCCATTGTATTTAATTAGAATTGAAACATTGTTGGTATCCATAATTGAATAATCTTTCAAAATCGTTTTTTATGGGAGATAATGTATAACCAATCTGAGTAAATTGTGTGAGATAAAAAAATGAGAGAAAATCAGGAAATAGGAGAAAGAATGAGTTTATGAAAATATAAAAAAGTTTTACTTTACTTGCATTGACTTTATCAAAAAGGAAGAAAAATAAAATAATATTTGAAAAATACAGTACCGTGTGTATTAGAAACAGTAATTGGAGAGATAAAAAATAAGAAAATTTAATACCATAATTATCATCCCAAAAAGTTAGGCACATAATCCGAAAAAGATGAGAGAAATAGATTAAAATTAAATAATTAAATTGAATTTAAAATTTATTTTGCCGTTATGCTTGTATTTCAAACACTACGTTTAAAAGTAAAATGAAGTATGTGCATATATCTTTAATTAAAGTCGTAAGTTGTATATTATTGTAATTTTCACATTTTTAGATTACCTAAAATTTACCATCACATACAATCTTAATACGGTCAGATTCGAACTAACTTTCAAGAACAAAACACCTAATTCCGTCCATAACACAAAAAACATATCAACCAAATTTGATGTATTTATATTATATATACTTTATCAAATACAACACTACTATTTTCACACAGAACAAACACAATATGTTAAGTACATTATGCGAAAGAATCACAATTTCAGTCGTGATTTATCACACATACCTTATGCGTCCCATTGTCCGTTATGTTTAGTTAGAATTGAAACAATGTTGGTATCCATAATTGAACAATCTTTCATAATTTAGGAGGTAGAGAGTTTTTTTTTTTTTTGGTTTAAAATCCTTTTTTTGATGGGAGAGAATGTATAACCAATCTGATTAATTGTGGAAGGTAAAAGATTGGGAGAAAATTAGAGAATGAGAGAAAGAATAAATTGTTGGAAACATAAAAATATTTTACTTTACTTACATTGATTGTATCAAAAAGGAAGAAAAAGAAAATAATATTTGAATAATACAGTAACGTGTGTATTAGAAACTGTAATTGGAGAGACAAAAAATAAAAAAAAATTAATGTCATAATTATCATTACAAAAATTAGGCACATAACCCAAAAAAAGAAGAGAGAAGTAAATTGAAATTATATAGTTAAATTAAATTCATAAATTATTTTTCTGCTATGTTTGTAATTAAAAAGAAGTATGTGCATATATTGTTAATTAAAGTCTTAAGTAATATTTCATTGTAATTTTCACATTTTAAACCACTTAAAATTTACCATTATATACAATCTTAATAAAGTGAGATTCGAACTTACACCCAAGAACAAAACATCTAATTCCGACTCAAACACAAAAAAATATACCAATCAACTTTGGTGTATTTATATTATCTATACTATATCAAATACACAAACACCATCAAATACAACACTAATATTTCCAGATTACAAGATAAAAAAGCGGAAAAAAATACCAAATATGTTAAATACATTATGTAAAAGAGTCACCAATTCTGTAACACCCCGAAAATTTCTAAGTTAAGACTCAAACCATTATTCATTTACTTGTAGGGTCATATCGGGTGATTCTTAAATTTCCCATATGTGTAAAGGTAAATTCATTAGTGTGAGAATGATTTTGGATGAATTAAGGTCACTAGAATCCCCTAGCACAAAGTAGAGTTGAAAGTTTCCCTATCGATTAAGTTTTGATGTAAGATTCTACTTGGGTCAACTTTAAACGATCACATCTCTTAGAATATAAAGAGTTACGTGGTTCATAACCTATAAAATTAAAGGTATTTGAATCTTCTTTCAAGCGTCACCAATTTCGCGTCAATCCAATTTCTGAGTAAAAAATTATGACGATTGTAGTAACTGATACATTGCAGTGACGAATTAGCCGACGGAAAAATATTAAAAAGGGTCTTTTTGTCTTTTTACCTCCAAGAAAACCCTAAACGAATTTCTTGACTAATATAAGACTCAAAACAATCAGATTTCCATCTTTTAATCCATCATTATCTTCTCTCTCAAACCCTAAAACAAAACCCTAAGAGAAAATCAAAGTAGAAGACTCCATTCAAGATTCTTTCAATCTTTTTCAAGATTCTTCTTCAAGGTAAGTCCTTCTCCAAGAATTTCATTCTTTCCAACTCAAATTCTTCCATACAATTATGAATCTCTAATGAAAATCATGATTCTTGGCCATAGAGATTTCAAGAAACTAATTCAAGAATCTCAAGAAACGTTTTTTTGATTGTTTACCTTCAAGCTAGGGTTTCAAGGCTTCTAATCAAGTTCTTCTTCAAGATTCTTCAAGAACCTTATTTTTCCAGGTATGTAAGGCTATCACAGTGTTGGACTAGTTCGTATTCACTCCCTACATCTACTTTCAAATCAGTAAAAGATAAATCTAGGATTCTACCCCTAGATTTGAGTATTCTTGAGATAAGTTGATTTTGAGTTCTCGAGTTCATGTTTCTTTTAAAAATTCTATTCCTAAGTATTGATTTTTTATATTTTTATTGAGATCCTTGAGTTAATTTGTTCATGTCTATAATTCAGTATGAACCCTATTTTGAGTTATAAATCTTGAAAAGTTTTTCAAAGCCAACACTTGAGTTTTAAACTGAGTTTTTGAGGAAGTAAAGATGAGTTTTGAGAAAAAGTTTAAAAGTTCTATTTCATAAAGAATCAAGAGTTTCTAATGTTATTTTATTCATATATATACATTTACATATGTACCTATGTTGATTATTGGAGTTGAAAGAATAATTTCATAAGTGCATGTTTTCAAGAAGGTAAACATGTCTCATGTTTTGAAAAGTATTTCAAGTAATGTAAGAAGTCCATTTTTTGTAATGGGTGAATTGAGCACAAAGTTATATTAATTATTTTGGGAGTAGTATCGAGCACCAAGTTGGGTTAGAGTCTTTTATGATTCGAAAGTCCCATAAAACTACGTAGCCAGCGTAGGATAGGATAACATTGATTCTTCATGGGATTCCTCTCCGCCTCTGAGAAGGCATATAGTTGGATCCATAGTCACGATATCATCCTATACCCCTGGCAAGGTATAGGATGGGCCCTTGCAACGTGTGTCGGGACGTTGTATCATTGTTAGGCTCACAGTAATGGTTGTCGGTTAGAAAAACTCCCCACAAGTAAAGTATATTATTTTCATGTTGCTTTCAATCTTATCTTATTGTAAAGCTTGAATGGTTTTCACTTCATGTTCATGTATTGATTCAGTTGAGTTGTTTTCAGTCATTCAGTTCAGTTATTTGTTTACTAAGCTATATTACATACTCGTACATTCCATCTACTGATGTCATTCGACCTGCATCCTTTTATGATGCATATATAGGTGTTCATGATTATCAACAGTCGTTTCGTTGAGATCACTCTATACTCCAGTTAGCTTTGGTGAGCCTCCTTGTATTCTAGAGGACTTTACAGTTACTTTCCAATTAGTAGTTTTGAGGTGTCACGGGTCTTGTCTCGACATCCTTCCTTAACAGTACAGTTTTGGAGAGTCTTTCAGTTTCAGATATTTTATTTAAAATTTATGTTTCATACTAAGTATATTCAACAAAGTTTTGAGATTCAAAAAACTATTTTTAAACGTTTCTTTCAATTTGATGCTTATGTATGCTCAAGTTAGTTTTCCGCTTGTAGTCAACCAGGATGAGGGTTCGCTTGGGGACCAGCAATGGTTCTTGAGTGTCGGCCACGTCCAGAGTGTAGGCTCGGACCGTGATAAATTCAATTGTGGTTTATCACACATACATGATACGTCCCATCATCCATTGTGTTTAATTAGAATTGGAACACTGTTAGTATCCATAATTGAATAATCTTTCAAAATTTAGGAGGTAGAGAGTTTTTTTTTTGGTTAAATCCTTTTTTTGATGGGAGAGAATGTATAACCAATCTGAGTAAATTGTGGAAGGTAAAAGAATAGGAGAAAATCAGAAAATGGGAGAAAGAATAAATTATTGGAAACATAAAAAAAGTTTTACTTTACTTGATTGTATCAAAATGGAAGAAAAACAAAATAATATTTGAAAACACAGTAACATGTGTCTTAAAAACTATAATTGGAGAGACAAAAAAATTTAGTACCATAATTATCATCCCCAAAAATTAGGCACATAATTTGAATTAGAGGAGAGAAGTAAATTGAAATTAAATAATTAAATTAGATTCAAAAAATAATTTTTCTGTTATGTTTTTATTTTAAAACTACATTTGTAATTAAAAAGAAGTATGTGCATATATTGTTAATTAAAGTCTTTAGTGGTATATTATTGTAATTTTCACATTTTTAAACCACCTAAAATTTATCATCACATACAATCCTAATACGGTTAGATTTCGAACTACCATTCAAGAATAAAACACCTAATTTCGTCTGTAACATAAAAACATATACCAACCAAATTTGGTGTATTTATATTATCTATACTATATCAAATCCACAAACACCATTAAATATAACACTAGTATTTTCAGATTACAAGATAAAAATCATGAAAAACACACCAAATTTATTAAATATATTATGTAAAAGAATCACCAATTCAGTTGTGATTTATCACACATACCTAATCGTACTATCGACCGTTTTGTTTAATTAGAATTGAAACACTGTTGGTATCCATAATTGAACAATCTTTCAGAATTTAGGAGTTAGAGAGTTTTTTTTTTATTAAAAACTTTTTTTATGGGAGCGAATTTATAACTAATCTAAGTAATTTGTGGAAGGTAAAAGAATGGAAGAAAATTGGAAAATGGGAGAAAAATTAAATTGTTGGAGACATAAAAAGGTTTGACTTTACTTGATTGTATCAGAAAGTAAGAAAATAAAATAATATTTTGAAAACACCGTAACTTTTGAGAAAGTTTAGTTGTGGAGATAAAAAATAAGAAAATTTAATACCATAATTATCATCTCTAAAAATTAGGTACATAATCCGAAAAAGAGGAAAGAAGTAAATCAAAATTATATAATTAAATTAACTTCGTAAATTAATTTTTCTGGTATGTTTGTATTTTAAAAACTATGTTTGTAATTAAAAAGAAGTATGTGTATTTATTGTAAATTAAAGTCTTAAGTAGGTTATAATGTTTTTGGGTACAAAAGATCAGTATTATATTATCATAAATAATAAAGACGAATTTTAACTTGCATTTATATTTTAGTGAAAGTTTCTATAATTAGTCTAGGCACAAAAAAAAAATTCTAACAAAAATTCAATTTTTATTAATATATGTATTTGGTTAGACACAAAAATTAAAATTAAACAATGTTAGATTAAAATTAGCATTTGTATTATTTATAAATTTGAGTTATATAAAATAGTGTTATTAGTAAAGGGTATGGTGTTTTTATTAGATGGGTAATTGGGTCATGGGATGGGCTAAATAAAGGGGTGAATGTGCTCATTTTAATATAGCAAATAGAAATCGGCCACATAATAATAAAATAATAATAAAATAAATTTAAGAAAAGTATGTTAATTTTAAAGGTAAGGGTGGACCAAAATGGTGGAGTGAGGGGTATTTTTAGTCAAGTAGGTGGATGAGAGGTGTATTTAAATCTTTTCGGATAGTTCAATGATATTTTTGATAATTTTTCCATTTTTTAAATTGGGTTAGGGGAAGAGGGAAAGGAATCTATATCTATATATACTAGTATACGTATCCGCGCGATGCACAAATAATATTAAAAATTTATTTTAAAGCATTTTGGATTAAAAAAAGACGAAAATTTACACCCCTACCCCCTCTCCCACATCCTAATTCCTCATCATTAAAATCATATGAGTATACATAGACAACGAATTATGTAATTATCATATAATATTTATAGAAAATGAAAAATATTGAATAATGCAATAAATAAATTCACCAATGAAGAATGCAGTAAGCAAAATTCACCAATAAAGCTAATGATTATTAACAAAAAAAATAAAATAGTATGATCACTTTAGGAGTATATATAGGAGAAGCTAAAAAAAAGTTAAAATTCTATTACAATTCAAATTCAAATTTCATTTAAATTTGAATTCAAATATCATATCTATTTGAAAATTTGAATTCAATTATCATATCTATTTTTTAAAATAAGATCTTTTGTTATTCTTCATTATCCTTAATATTTTAAATACAATGAAATTTTAACTTTCTTATAGAGTATATATTGAAATTGAGAGAGCCGTTGAAAGACTGAGCGAGAACGGTAAGGGGCGCATTAAAATTGATAAAATATTCCACAACCCCTCGTTTCCTCTTTTTCCTCATTTATCTTCTTATATTTATTTGTTATTTTTTATTTTTTATTTTTTAATTATTATTTTCACTACTATTACTACAACTATTTATTATTATTACTATTTTTCTTATTAATAATATTATTCTCGCTATTATTGCCATTATTATTATTATATTATTATTATTTCTGTTATTATTTTTATCATCACTATTATTATTATTTTATATTTATACTTTAATTTAATATAAAAATTAAATATATTTTAATTTATTTTACAATATCTGAAAATGATTATTTATTGAAATAATAAGAGTTCATTTAGGATTCTTTTGCCTAAGAGTTTTTATTTTTAAGCTAATAAAAACATTTTTTTAATTTAAATTTAAATTCAAATATCATATAATTTTTTTTTAAATGAAGATCTTTTTATAATTCTTCCTTATCCTTGGTTTTTTAAAAATACAATAATATTTTTTATAAGCTATATATTTAAATTGATATAACTATATGAAATTAATAAGAATGGGGGGGGGGGGGGGGGGGGGGGGGGGGGGGGGGGGGGGGGGGGGGGGGGGGGGGGG
>JAJOOR010044575.1:0-22899 GCA_036250505.1 Solanum acaule
AATGATGATAATGATGTCACGACCCAAGGGTACACCCTAGAAGTAACATGGCGTACTTGACCCCGAAGGGGTCTCATCAAGCCCTTAGCATATCATAGCATAAGATAATAAAAAAGTACAGAAATTTTAAAAACTCAATCAAAGTCTTTCATAAAAGCAAGTGGATGTCTTTCTACACTTTGTCTCAAACCATCTAATACAACTTTGAATACTCTTGGGTCACTGCCCACACAATAGTCTCAAAACATGAAAATAAAAGACATAAAGGAAATAGTGGCTTTGTCCTCGAAGCTATGAGGACTCACCAAATCTTCAACTCCTTGCTGCTTAGAAACCTATCCTCAAGAATGGAACTCAAATCACCGAACCCTACATTTGATGATAATGTAGGCAAAGTATGCGTTAGTACAAAAGTACTAAATATGATAGCTAGCATAACATCGTAAGAGCATAATATCATAAGGGTTAGTCAACATAAGACATAATTCATAAGAATAAGAAATACTTCATGAAACATCAACTATAAGCATAAGAGACAACATCATAATCATAATCTAAGTGTCAAACATAAGCATCATATAAGCATTACTCCACCCTTAGTCCTTAATATCATAAGAGCTCTACTTCTCAAGTAACCTCAAAGCATACTTGTGCAAGGCATGGATAAGACCCCATAATCCCATCCAAGCTAAGTATCCCTTTTTGGTCATCATAAACCTAATCCATGTACACAGTCAAGTCTTAGACTCTCATAAGTACCTACAATTCATACTTGTGCAATGTATGAGTAAGACCCCATAATCTTACTCAAACTAATTAACACCTTAGGCCATCATACATGCTTACCATCTTAGGATCTCATCCTTAACTTACTTCTCATAACCAAGGGAATATCTCACATTTAGTCAATCATAACATAACAAGGAAGGCAACTATAGCACAATCCTATCTAAACATATATAATATAAGAGAACACTTTCTTAAGCAAGCTTAAGTTATACTTGTGCAATGCATGAATAAGACCCCATAATCCTACCCATGCTAAGTACCACTTTTAGGTCCTCATACTCATACTTCTTGATTTGGAAACTAGTCCCTCTTTTTAAGACATTGGAACTCTAGGAGATACTTCTTTAAGCACATCTTAGTCCCTCTTCTTTACTTTTGAACACTATGAAACACTTCCTCAAGATATCTAAGTTCATTAGGTTTGAACACTTGGAGATGCTTCTTTAAGCATGTCTTAGTTTATTATTAACATGGAACACTTTGAGATACTTCTTTCAAATACGTCTTCGTTCCATAATAATCTTGTAGTAGTTGGGAAAATAGTCTTAACCGACATGGGACCACATGAGCTTTCACATGATCCCCTTCGATGTTACCGACACCGAGAAGGGTTGGTCTACTTGCCTAGGGTAGAACCGGTTTGTTAGCTTAGTTGGACCCACTAGTTAACTTTCCTACAAGGCACGTAGTTATGGGATACGGAGATTCTACGAGGAAACCCAGACTCAACTTTTGAGGAACTCCATCTCATGAGATATACTTTGGGAGACTCAGACTTTACTTGTGAGAGTTTCCATTTTGGAAGCCGGACTTAACTAGGTAAAAGCTTCCATCTCATTAAAATATCCACTCGGTGCTAGGAATACATCCCACAAGATAGCTTATTAAGTTCTTACTTGATTCATGACTCTTGGAGGGATGTCCTTGACAACCGATCCATGATTCTAGTGATTCTATCTCTTTATGCATTTAAACACTCTTAATTCAACATATTAGCTTTACTCTCAAATCCCTAACAATCATCATTCATGACTACAAGACTTACTCTCAAAGCTTTACTTCTTACTATCTCCATTCATACCTAGATTTCAAGGCATTCTAATCACATTCTTTATTATTAGGTGATTCTAGTCATAATCCATCTTAAAGATTCAACTTTTTACTAGTCATGATCCATAATGTATACTATAATCTACTTCCATTCATGTCCACATTTTTATATTCATGAACAATTACCATACAATTTATCTATTTTAGAAGATCAATCTATAAATCCTCAATTTCACCTTTCATGGCATAAACCCACATACTATCAATTTCATCAATTAGACTAGAGTTAACCATGGAAAACATATAAATTCATCATAATATCATGATTATATACTAAAACAATCATAAAAAGTAATATCCACTCAATTGGATTCATACTCAACACTACCCACAACATAGGAAGAAACCCTAGCTAGAATTGGGGTTCATCTTCACAATTGGGGGAAATCTTGGGGACTCCAAGGATGAATAAACTATAATACCTTGATTATAAAGCCCTCACAATGCTTGCAACAATGGAGGAAATTGACCTAGCTTGACCCTCTCTTCTTCTTCTTGGGTTTTCTAGAGAGAGAATTTTTGAGAGGAAGAACTTTGGGATCTTTTGGGGTTTTGGAATTAATGACTTAGTTGGGGTGTTTAAAGACTTAAAATAGTTTATATAGGTGTATAAAATCCATACAAAATGACCCACACTTAAAATTAACTAAAAAGGAATTTACTAAAAGACCTCTCACTAGGAAGCCATGGTGCTAGGAACCACGATAGGGCTCACGAGCCATGGTCAAGACCATGAGATGTGGTCCTGCTCGTGGTCCTTGGGAAGTGGCTATGGCTTGGTGTCTTGGCCTTCTCAAATTGAAGGAACCTTCACGGGCCTTCCCACGAGTTGTGGTCAAGACCACTGGCTGTGAAGTGGCTCGTGAAGGTGAGCCACTTTGAGGCAGCCCTTAGGGAGCTACTGCCTTGCCTTCATGGACCACACCACTAGTTGTGGTCCACACCACTGGCTGTGGTGGTGGTCATGGAGTTGAGGCAGTATGCCCCCAAGCTTGGGGTAGCCTTGGTCTTTGGCATGGGACTTGCCCCTTTGCCTTGGCTCTTGCCCCTTGCCTTGGTTCTTGTAGCCCTCAACTAAACCCTAGATGGTCTACTAAGCTATGGGGTGTTACAAATAATAATAATAATAACAATAAAGATAAAATAGTAACATTTTTGTAAATTATGAAAACTAAAGTATATGATTAATGAGATAAAAATTAAACATAATTTTGAACACATGATAAAGAAATAGGTTTTAAAATACATATTTAATCAAAAAGCAATTCGGAAATGCTTATAGGTTGGTCAAAATTGGGTGTCAACAGATGTCCCTCTTTGCTCGATAATGAATGATGATTTGGTGGGCAAAAACATTGACTAAGTAGCCAATTTTTTCCGACCAAGGGAAATATGTTAGTGGGATAAAGTGAAATGATAAGTAATTGTGAAAAAAAAGAAGGTGTGGCCGAGACTTTGGCCTTAAATCATCTACATATCTCCAGTATTACGAGATTGAGGTTGTATTATTCTAGATTTAGGTACGGATTAAGATTCTAAAAAATGAAATAATGGTACGAGATTCGAATAGAAGCAATAGTAGCTTGAGTAGATAAGATTAGATCTCAAGGCGGTATGAATAGTGTAAGGAAGATAAGAATGACTTAAGTTATGAGAGGAAAAGATCATATGAGTAGTGCGAAAGATGAGAAGGCCTTTATTGCAGTAGATTATAAGTACGAAAGTCATATCTGAAAGAAAAGTTGATCTCATCTGGAATCAGTCAGTCTCTGCGAACCTGGAGATTGTAATATCACTAAATAAAATGATTAGGAAATATATAGCGATTAAATGGTAAAGTAGTTTATAAACATGATGCAATTTTCCTTTGAGATCATGAAAATTTGTCTTAAGAGAATAAGGATGACGTCTTAGGGCCATGATACACGAAAATTTAATCCTTACGTCATGGAATAATTGCTGTAGGCCATGAAATTGATGCCTTTAGTCTATGACACCTTCGAAACATGATATATAGAAATTAAATCCTTAGGTCATGAGATGATGTCCGCGGGCCATGAAAATGATGTTTTTATACTATGACACCTTTGAAACATGATAATCATAAATTTGATCATCAGTTCATGAAATGATGTCCGCAAACCATGAATTAAAGATTTAGAATACGGCACCTTTGGAACATTAAAATAATGATAAAAGAATGTGTATCTATTTTTTTTATGCAATTCGGCCATATTGCGATATTTTCAGCTTGAGTCGATAGATATTTTTGTAGATGTATTTTTTGGGGCTCAATATGGTTTTCGTAACTTGATTATGTTGTAAATCTTATGGAAAATGCCTTCATCATGAACACTTGTACTGAATTCACCAAAGCTTGTACTTCACCAATAACTCTTATAGGAAATTCTCATAGCTTGAGGAGTGTCGAAAGACTCTGTCCTTAAGGATATTTCACCCGATATAGGTGTATCCTCCAGGATTCAACAAGATCTTCTAGTACAAAACTAGGAGCCAGAAACTAACAAAGATACACAATAGAAAGAAAATCCAGTACATGAAACATGGACAAAGGAGAAAGGAGGATCTCTCTTCAAATTCTTCTTTTACATGAACCAAGAAACAAATCATTTATAGGAAATGAGATAAGATCATTCTCCCAAATGTTTGCATGAAAATTCAAGACAATGATAAGAGGATTAATAGGTCATAAAGGATAATAATGGGAATGTTTAAACTTGAAAGTCAACTGCCAGAATGTGGCTTTCAATGGTGGAAAATATAATGGAATTATGGCTAATCAAGGCTAGGTCAATCACAACAAATATATATTTAATACTCATAAACAATATATAAAAGAATGTACCTAGACAATATTATGAGTACTTCTCTTTGAGCTATTAGAACCATTTTTTCAACAATCCCCTACATATCTTAAAAAGAATATTAAGAATTGAAAGAAATAAGATGTTTTGCTGGATTTCCACATATGAGTACAATGCATTGAATCTGGTGTCCTTAGACTATGAACCAGACCTAGATAAAACAAGATGAAACTTACGGAACAATTGGTGAAGTTTAGAACTTCTATGAACCAATAATTCTTTTGTAAGTCCAGCGTCTTATTATATCACATTATACCCACACAATCTTTTTTGTTATCGCTGTTTTGCGCTAAGAGGCCATGTGCGTGTCCTGGTATTCATAAGTGCTCTAAAAAGATGTCACAATTTCATAGAAGCGGCATTACTTCACACTCATATAGGTCCAATCATCAAGTGTATTCTGCAGAGCAATACACCACCTATAAAGGATATGAATTGGATTAAGAGTTCTAACTCAGCCTCACTTTGCCTTGCAGATTGTTGCACTATATTCACACATCATAGGAGGGACATAATTTTATAGTGCTTACTTGATCAACTAATGACTTGTTATTACCCATCTGAACCTAATTCATGGGATATCCAATCACATAGGTTGGGTTACCATCATTGTTGATCTTCTAAAATGACAAAAAGTCTTACTCCTCTCGATGTTTCATTTAGTCAGTGAATTGATCAGATTCACCTTCGACTACAAATAATTTATTTACGTAAATAATTCACCTCACTGTAGTATTTTTATCACATTGTGTATCAAACACATGTCTCTAATTTAGTCAAATAAAATTTGTTTTATTCCAATTGGAATACACACTAATAGTTGTCTTAACCACTTAGTCTCATCACCAATCAACTCCACAACAACTAACTCTATTTAGTTGTTTTTATATTTGGCACTCACAAAAATGTACCAACTTCTTTTACCTTTTTAATCATATATTGTACCCTTTTTGTACAACAAAATATTCAATTTATTTAGTATTGTACTTATCGTACCTCTCATGTATTACCAAAGACTCTTTTCAAGATTATGCATCAAGAAGCAATATCATATTTAACAACAAGAACACAAAAGATATTATGACTGTTAAACACTCAACAATATCGTTGTATTATGTCACACCACAACTAACTATCACAAGTCTGTATATATAACATTTTTTAGCATACAATCAAAAACTTAAATCCTATTTTTCTTAGGATCATATAGTACAACCTTAGCAAAACACCCTACACTTTCAAATATTTCAAAATGGAGGTATAACTTTTCCAATGTTATTTTAAAATTAATATGTAACATATAAATCTATGTATACACTAAAACACAATGTAATACTTTGGCACGATGCAATTCTCAGGGACAAAGCAATTCTCAAGCACAATGCAATTCTCAGGCATAATGCAATTTCTCAGGCACATGCAAATTCTCAGGTACAATGCAATTTCTCAGACATAATGCAATTTTAAGGAACAATGCAATTCCAAGGCACAATGCAATTTCTCGGGCACAATGCAAATTCTCGGACTCAATGCAATTCTAAGGCTCAATGTAATTCTCGGACACAATGCAAATTTCCAGACACAATGCAATTTCTCAGGCACAATGCAATTCTCAGGCTCAATGCAATTATGGGGCGCTGTAACGACCCAAACCGTCGTTAATTAGGAAAAAGCAAAATTTGGGAAATTTTGGGACACTATCCCGCCAGGGCGGGCCAGATGCCGCTAGGGCTGCGACGCTAGAGTGGGGTAAGTTGGCGCCAGAGCGGGATAGGCGAAACAGAATGTCAAAATCCTATTTTCTCCTTCTTCCTAAAATACCTAATTTAGTCATAAAACACCCTAGAAACCCTCAGAAAGCTGCTCTAAGCTTGGGAAGAAAGGAGAAGGAGATTCTAGTGTAAGGATGGCGATATCTTGCAGATTCTTGGCCATATTCACCATCATGTCATCCGAAAAACCAGAAAATTATCTGCAATTACTCTGTACAGCTGCTTGGCGCCTAGGTAGGCTAGGTTTTATGAATTGAGTATTTATAAATATGTGTTCACTGCGTAATATATGTAAATCAATAGTAGAATTATGCGTAGGCCCTTTGCACTGAACGAAACAGGGTTAAATCATATGAAGAAGCCTTAGATGATGAACTAGGGCTAGTTATGGTTGAATTAATGCTTACATGATATGCATGGATGAGTAGTTCATTGGTGATAGTTGTGATCCTATGATTGTGTGTTGTGGGTTTGTTCTTGCTTCATTGTAATACGTGTATGTATATGAACAAAACCTGTTGGTCACACCTAATGTGAACATGTATGAACAAAGAACTATACGTTATGAATCACCTCTTGTTGTATGATTGTGATAATATACATTGTAATTGTGATTGTGGATCGGGTGTTGCATTCTGACACACTAACCTAGATCAGTTGCCATGTTCCGGCATAAATATGGGATTGATTGCCATGTTCTAACATAATCTTTAGATCGGATACCATGTTCTGGTATGCTAATAGTGTAGGTTTGGGTTCCATGAGAGGACCAATGACTTGTTATGAATGTATATTGTTGAGCACATGATAAATGATATTGTAATTCCCTGGAGTGGTCGTGTGGTTATGAGGACTTATATCTGGTTGTTCTTTTGTGTTGACTAAACTCGTTGTGTATGTGGTTGTTGGATGAATCAGGGATGCCAAGGGTTCAAAGGTCGTAATAATTGAAAGCAAGGGTTGTCTAAATGTTTCAAGGGTTAGAAGTAGAGGTAGTGTACATGATGTAAATGCTTAGGTGGATTTCACTTGGGGGAAATGAATTTGCGTTTAGTGTTTAGAAAGCTTGACGTAATGTGCTATGTGGCCAGGGTTGGGTAATATAAAGAGGAAGTAAGGGTGTGACGTGAGCGGTTAGTTGGAACGCTTGTAATGTAATTGAGGACTTTCTATGTATTAGAATGGTTAGGCTATGACCAAGTACCTAGTAAGTAGGTTACTGAAAAGATGGTTAGTAGTTAGAGTGCTAGTGTAATTTGGAGGTATTTCAAGAGAGAGTAAAGGTGGAGAAGCGAGTGGTTTTATTTCATGATTTTACTAGTTGGTTTCTTATGTTATGTGGTGGGCGTTGGGTTGGCCGATGATGCCTACCAGTACGTGTGGTTGTACTGATACTACTCTTGCTATGTCTTTGACATAGACTGGATACAGGTTGACGATGTTCCATTAGGTGAAGACGAAGAAATTCTGCAGCAGCTTCTATCCTTCCTTCCGCATGGTGGGAGCTGTATATTTTAATTTATTATGTCCAATTGTACTCTGAGTAGCTCTTGTACCTGTTTAGATTAGATCCTTAGGGGTGCTTATTACTTTGCAAGTCTTAACCAATTTTTATTAAAGATATTTTTTTTATAAAGACTTATGCTTTCATTTATACCCATTTTCGTTAATTTTTCACATGTTTTGACTTTTGGGATATGAGGGTTATCCTACTTAGGTGTTAGAGTGGGTGCCTGCACGGCCTGGTGGGTTGAGTCATGCCAAATTGGTATTAGAGCCCAAGTTACCGGTCTCCCAGTATAAGAGCAAAATGTCGAATAGACTCCTGCGGATTGGTGTGTTGACGTCCATACCTAATCTTCAGGAAGCTATGAAGCATTCTAGGAAGTTGTCTCATATTTTCTCTCCCTTTGTGCAAGTGTCTCTTGTGTTATAAGTTGAGTCCAATTGATATCACCCGATTCCAATTGGTATTTCAATGTAGTGAACTAGGTGTCGTGGTTACGACTGAAGGGACATAGGCAAAGTTAATTGGAACTGAGAAGGTTCCAATTGGTATCTGGCCTTAAGGGATGTACAATGCATAGATGATCAGTAATGGTCATCTACGAGACGAACTAAATCATAGGGTGAAATTGTTGTGATGTGTAGTAGTAACTGTGAAAGTGTGCTTGTGTCGTTTGAAATAATTGTGAATGCGTGCTTTGTGTTGTTTGAATTAACTGTGAAGTGGAGGTCTTCTGTGGGTGTCTGATTTTACTAATGATATGAAAGTAATATGGCTGATGTGTATGACATGATTAAGGACCCCGTGTTGCGTGTCTGAATTTGATATGTGTAATATGCTGGCTAATTTTTTGAAATATTCAAGTGTAACTACTTGAGTATCACGAAACCTATTGAGGGAAGAAGTCATAACTAAGTTTAGTGCAAGGGTCTAGATAATCTACGAGTGATTCGTAAGACAAAATTTGGACGTGCATTGCGACCAACTAGTATTCCTGTGACTGTCTGAGTGTATCCTAGGAATGAGTGTGTGGTAGTGTTGAATTAACGTAAAAGGGTTTATGATAAGAGTACTTCATTGGGTTGACTCGGGGGTAGACAATGATTATCCTAGTTGAAAGAACGATCCTAAGTGCTTAAGTATAGTTGGGAAATTTCAGGAAGTGTTAGGAGCAAGAAAAATCCCAAAATTTTTTTGGCCTAGTTTCTGGTTCCATCAAAGCCGCTGGGGTAAGATTTTTTCGACCAGGAAGAGACCGCCAGAGCAGAATTTCTCGCGCCAAAGCGGGACGGGTGAGGCTGAACCTCAGCCTGCCTCCTCTGTTTTTCCCCCGCTAGCCGAATCAACCCCAAATGGGATCCGGACAAATCCCTGCAAATCCTTTCAGTGTTCAACAATCGAGTATGGATTATAAAACTTAGTAACAGATTACGAGCTGTGCAAACAGCTAGAACACCAGCATCCATGTGCTACAAAAAAAAAACTTAGGGAAGCGAAACATAAAAACAGAGTTGTCTTAAACTTTACAAGCCCAAGAGGGGCGAAAGGAAAACCAAATAAAGGACTCTGGAAGACTAAGAGTTGTCAATATCTGAGCAAAGATCCTATGGCGGTACTAGGCCTATCACGGCCTCATCCATGAAGGTAAAGTACTGGAAATCTCCTTTCTCTACCCGGGGAAGTTCCTGCCCAGGGGAAACACAAGTGAATATGGTCCTCACAGTCTTCCATATCCGGACCATTATACGATCCCTCTCCAAACCCTTCCTCCTTTCCGGGCGTAGCTCGTGACGGAGCATCTCAACCTCTAGGGCAGTGCTGGGTGGAACTGGAGTGAAGTCCGCAAAATCATTCCCCAACCTCTTTCGGACGGCTGCCAGATCCTCCTCGACCCGCGCACCTGAGAGTGGGTCTCATTATCCAAATCCACGACCGCCTTACTGCTGCTAGCCCTTCCCGTTCTCCTTATCTTGCTCTTGGAAGTAGAACCTGCTCTAAATAAAAAAGGGTGAAGGGGGGATCCATAGGAAATACCTCAACAACATCAAAAAGCAGCACTCTTGCCCACTTGCACAATGCAGTAATAAGTCCCGGTAGGAAGAAATCCTTCTTGTTACCTCGGTAGAACATCTTCCACTCTGAAATGATCTGCACCCCCACATTCAACTCGATGCTCTATATAGCGCACGCCACCACCAATGCCAGGGGAAAGGTCACGTCGGTGCAGTTTCCCGATGGGCGGATCCTCCTAGTCACCAAGTGTATTCACCTCTTAGCATTAGGTGACCAATCCGTGCTATTAATACCCTCTGCAGTAGCCCAGTAGACCTGATCCCAGTGCGCAGGCTCAACCAGAGTGTCTCTCAAACACTCCAGATCCATCTCCCTTAGCTTTTCCTCGTACTCGGCGTTCAAGACCTCCAGTACCTCTAGAGCCTCATTAATGGCGGTGGCATTTAGAGGAATGTCAACTCCCCGGATACGGATGACGGGGTGAGGGTCATCCCATCTCACTATAGGCAGGATGGCGTAAAACTCCCTCACCCAAGTGAAACGTGCATTTGGGGGAGCCTCAGTCAGTGGAATCAATCCGAACTCCATCAGGGGAGCTTAAAATGCAGGCACCTTCTCCTCTAGCTTGAGTAACATGAACCCTCTCTCGCAGCAAAGCCCTGTGTTCCTGTTGTCGTGATACCTTTCCCGATTCGCGGCATCGGGGAATCGAATAAAAGGTAAGTTTTCTTCATTTAGACCTGCCATTTAGAGAACCTGCAATAAGTTCAATAGAAGTTAGAACACGAAAGGAATATATATTTTATGGTAAAAAAGGGAAGATAAAATTTCTAAGTAAGGATGCAGGCCACTGGTCTGGTACATCCCGGCACAGTGGCCAAAATTCCGCCAGGACGGGATTATGAAGGTCGCCACAGCAGGATGAAGGACGCCATAGTGAACTTCATCTGGGACGAACACCATGCGCGATAATGGCACCTCTTCATCCCGAAACCTATGTTTTCGATAGAATTTCAATAGATCAGAGTATATAAAATACCCTAGAACATAAATAAGCAATTATTTAGGCAAAATAACTCCTAAATATCCCTCAAATCTGAGGTTTATATCAAGAGACCCTTCAACTTCCCCCACCCATTTTGGTATCGATTTAACCATATTTCTGCGAAATCCTTATGCCCAGAACATTAGATAAAGCCGACTTTGTCCATCTCGCGTATCAACTTCCTCTATCGATAGTGTAATCCGCCCAGGTGTGTCCGCACCCCTGAGTGGACGAGAAAGAAAGGATTTCTCAGAGCAACCCCCCGTGGTGGAGACGTTGGGGACGTAAGGAAAGTGCCCATGCTACGTTTATTTATCAAAACTAGCAACCTACTTTCATTTTTGAATAACTACCCAAAAACCTTTTCAAATTTGACCAGTTAGTCGGCATGCAATCATTGTTAATCAAGTACAAAAGTAAAGAGCGTAAGGATCAAGATTATTACCTTGATTTTGACGTCCAGAAACGAAGTGAGTAGAGAGTGTTTGGTAGTTTGGAGGTGAGTGTAGGGAGAAATGAAGAAATGATCTTCTTTTCCCCCTTTTACTGTTTCCGATCTCCTGCTACAACGGGAGATTTCTCGCCACAGCGGCCCCGCCTTAGCGGAAGGGTTGCCGCCCTGGCGGGGCAAGGCTGTGAAACTTGGGCGCATTTTCTTTCATTGTAAGTTGCCTCAAATTCTTCTAGTCTATTGGGTATAGTACTCTTTCATGTGTCAAATAATTGAAAAGTCACCATTCGTCGTGATCCCGTAGTGGACCGATCTTTTAGTTAGAAGTACTCCAAAATAGAGTGTGTGACGATCCGCACACTAGTCGTTCGGGGACAAACAAGGGGTAAATTGGTATTTATTGTAACGACCCGAACCATCGTTAATTAGGAAAAAACAAAATTTGGGAAATTCTGGGCCACTGTCCGGCCAGGGCGGGTTAGATGCCGCTAGGGCATGTGTGGTGTGGGTTTTCATTGTACTACGTGTATGTATGTGAACGAAACCTGTTGATCACACCTAATGTGAACAAGTATGAACGAAGAACTATATGCTATGAATCACATCTTATTGTATGATTGTGATAATATTCATTGTGATTGTGATTGTGGATCGGGTGTTGCATTCCAACACACTAACCTAGATTGGTTGCCACGTTCCAGCATAAATATGGGATCGATTGCCATGTTTTGGTATAATATTTAGATCGGATACCACGTTTCAGTATGCTAACAGTTTGGGTTTGGATTTCATGAAAGGACCAATGACTTGTTATGAATGTATATTGTTGAGCACGTGATAAATGATATTGTGATTCCTCGGAGTGGTCATGTGGTTATGAGGACTTATATCTGGTTGTTCTTTTGTGTTGACTGAACTCGTTGTGTATGTGGTTTTGGATGAATCGGGGAGGTCAAGAGTTTAAGGGTCGTAATAATTGAAAGCAAGGGATGTCCGTATGTTGCAAGGGTGAGAAGTAAAGGTAGTGTATGTGATGTAAATGCTTAGGTGGATTTCACTTGGGGGGAAAGGAATTTGTGTTTAGTGGTTAGAAAGCTTGACGTAATGTGCTATGTGGCCATGACTGGGTAATATGAAAAGGAAGTAAGGGTGTGACGTGAGTGGTTAGTTGGAACGCTTGTAGTGTAATTGGGGACTTTCTCTGTGTTTGAATGGTTAGGCTATGACCAAGTACCTAGTAAGTAGGTTGACTGAAAAGATGGTTAGTAATTAGAGTACTAGTGTAATTTGGAGGTATTTTGAGAGTGAGTAAAGGTGGAGAAGCGAGTAATTTTATTTCATGATTTTACTAGTTGGTTTCTTATGTTATGTGGTGGGCGTCGGGTTGACCGATGATGCCTACCAGTATGTGTGGTTGTACTGATACTACTTTTGCTATGTCTTTGACATAGACTGGATACAGGTTGACGATGTTCCATTAGGTGAAGATGAAGAAATTCTCCAACAGCTTCTATCCTTCCTTCCGCATGGTGAGAGCTATGTCTTTTAATTTATTATGTCCAGTTGTACTCTCTTAGTAGCTCTTGTAACTTTTTATTCTAGATCCTTGGGGGTGTTTATTACTTTGAAAGTCTTAACAAATATTTATTAAATAGATTTTTTTATAAAGACTTATGATTTCATTTATACCCGTTTTTCGTTAATTTTCTGCATGTTTTGACTTTTGGAATATGAGGGTTCTCCTACTTAGGTGTTAGAGTGGGTGCCTGCACGGCCCAGTGGGTTTGGTCGTGACAGGCTCACTGTAAATTTTTGGGCACAATGCAATTCTTTGGACACAATGCAATTCTTAGGCTCAATGCAATTATCAAGCTTAATACAATTTCTCGGGCATAATACAATTCTCAAGAAATGCAAATTCTCGAGCACGATGATATTCTTGGGCACAATACATTTCTCAAAAATGATGTTATAGTTGAGAATATAAGGTGGCTTAGACTATCGTTTAATCGGAAGGACAAAGTGCCTCTTTCATTGTGATTGTCGGGTTTAATATAATAGTTGAGAGTTTAAAGTATCTTAGATCTTCATCTTATTGGAAGGAGAGAGCGTCATTTCTTGGCGGTTCTCGGGCTCAAAATAATAGTTGAGAGTATAGAGTAGCTTAGACCTTTGTCTTATTGGAAGGACAGAGCATTATTTCACGGCAATTATTCGCACGATATTGGAATTGCTTCTTGAATTTGTCCATGTCTTTTTCTGCGTTCAAAGAAAAATTGTTGGTTTATAAAAAGGGTGGTTGATCTGTTTCTCTGTTTTGACCAGCACACTCCATATTTCCTTGACATCTACGCCTTTTTCGGACATTGTCTTTGGGCAATATATAAATTGTATAAAAATAAGAATTTGAAAGAAAAGTTTTAGAAAACACAAAAATAATAGATTGTCTAAAATATTTTTGAATCTTTGAGCATGACACATTTTCAAACTTCACAATATCCAATTGGAAGAGGTCTTTTCGATTTTGGTGTGCATCATAGATATTTTGGAAAAACATTCAAAATCTTTTGCCAGTATGGAGCTTCTGATATTTTGATCATTTTTATAGATTGTAAATCGCTTTCTATGAATTTTTTAGATCCTTACAAAAATTATGCTCGAGTCTTACGGTTTTCAAGAGAATGCTTTTAATGGAATGTTTGAGATCTTCTCAAAAATTCTACCTCAGTCTTATGATTTGCAAGAGGATGCTCTTTTGATGGAATTTTTTAGATCCTCTCGAAAATTCTGCCTCAATTGTATAGTCAAGAAAAAATATGAATTCTATTAGGATGACACCGTACTCCATAGGAGAGCTTACATATCTCATCTTAAACGGGAATCATGTCTAACGTAGTTCCAAATTACAAAGTAAAGAGCATGAATCAAATATAGATGTAGTATCTCTTTA
Source organism: Solanum acaule (assembly GCA_036250505.1). Classification (NCBI taxonomy): domain Eukaryota; kingdom Viridiplantae; phylum Streptophyta; class Magnoliopsida; order Solanales; family Solanaceae; genus Solanum; species Solanum acaule. Next base: position 14,523 of record JAJOOR010044575.1, read on the forward strand.
TAACATCTGAGTTGATAGGTTGGGCAAGATTTCATTATCCGTTTCTACTAGTATGAGTGTTCCCTTGTCAAAACTCGAAAAACCATGTATGGACCTTAACAAATCGATGAGAATTTACACTTTGCCTCGTGTTGATTTGGAAAGATTCGCTTCAAAACTAATTGCCCAAGTGAGAAATGTCTTGGTCTGACCTTCTTGTTGAAAGTTCTAGTCATTCTATTTTGATAGAGTTGACCGTGATAGATTGCATTAATTATTCTTCTGTCAATTAATGTTAAGCTCTCAAATCGTTTCTGCACCTATTTAGCATCGCTTAGCTCAACTTCTTGAATAATGCTCAAAGACTGTATTTCCACTTTAGCAGGTATAAGAACTTCATTACCATACACTAGAAAATGAGGCATAACCCTAGTAGAAGTTTTGATGGTAGTACGATACACTTATTTCTAACATCTCCTATAGTTGCAAGGCTACAGAGTCAGTTTGCTTCTTGTGCAGGTGTACACATTGATGTGTTGCTCAACTACAACAAGTAATCTTAAAGTAATGGACGTCTTTGCAATCTCCAAAGCTTTAACACATATATTGAGCCTTACCAACCATTACTAAATGGAAATCATGAATGAGAAGAAATTCAAGAAAACATGAAGAAAATACTATTTATGGGAAGATCGTTTATCAGGTCCAATGGATAATTAATCAGATGATTAGAGTCTACTATCCCCAATTAACTTTATCACCAACGAACTAGCTGACACTGATACAGTTCTTGAGAAATTACAAGCCTAAACTATATTCATTGTTTAGTTAAGTGGAAGAAACAGTCATATGTACAATCAAAATCAACACAGATGAAGCAAATCAAGGAAATCCATGACTAAGTTCCTATGGTTTTTGTTTAAGGAATGGCATTGGAGATCTAATTTATGCGAATGTAAGATAGATAGGAGAAGCTTCAATTCTAGTGGAAGAGACTACATCAATTCATAAAGCCATGAGATACTGCCTTAGCCAAGGAATTCTTAATGCTAACATAGAGACAAACTCAATGATTCTAAGTAACATAATCATAATGTTTGGAAACCACCACAGAAAATCACACAAGAAGTAGAGAGAATCAGAGAGATGATGCAGCAATTACAAATTGGGATTACACTTGTGTTCAGAAAAGGAAATAAGCTAGAAGATTTCTTTACAAATCTAGCTTTCGAGTAAGAGAATACAACACACTTTCAACATTTTCAGTCGATACTATCAATGCAAAAGAGAATAATTAATTCGTAAAAACAAAGATTCCTGTTGCTCCAAATTGCATACGCAAGTGTACGTGGTCACGTAGGTAAAATAGTGGCTCTTAAAAGAACCAAATTATCGAACCCAAAAGACTTGACAATTAACTATTTACTAAATTATACTAGTCTAATTATTTATTTAAGATTACCAAATTAAAAGAATTTGATTTTTATTTGAAAAGAAAAGAATGCAGGAATTAAATAATAAGATTATTTACAATAATTGGAAGATTCCAGGGCTGCGGCATGCATAGGGTTTCATGTATCACATCTCATGCATTAATTAACTACAGTTATCAAATTACTGATTTACAGGGTTGATTTTATGATCATGGTATCCCGACCTCTAATCGCCTACTCCAATTAGGTGTCTAACTACATCGTTGAGCGGGGATAGGCAGTCCTAATTGGTGAGCATTTATATTTCATCCTGTTTTATAACCAAGCTAGGTGTTCGTACGGGCGTCACTCCTAAACACAAATCAACTCAATTTAATGGATGATCAAGCTTTATGTATCCTTTGGTCTATCTAACTTAGCATCTCTCATGTTTAAGAGTAGACAAGAGATTTATCTCTATGGTGATCAAGCATGAAATACTAAAACAAGAATATAAAAGTAATTTAAAGTGATAACCAACATTAATTCAAAAGTATCGATGTTCAACAATTACCCATAGCCACATCCGCAGAACAAGGGCTTTTAGCTACTAATGTCTAAGAAAATAAAAAAGAAGAAAAGAACCCTAAAAAGTATTGACAACTTTATACTTGATGCCCTATGATTGATCTCCTCCCCCCAAAATAATTATTTATATGGACTATTTATAGTTATAGAAAATCCTAAATAAAATAACTGAGTCCAAATCAAATTAGGAATTCAAAACCAAACAAAATTTGGTTCGCTTTTTTTTTTTCACGTGAAACTGGCCGCATGAAACTGCCTAAAATTATTTGAGGGGCCTTCAATATCAGCCACGTGGCAGCTGATGCAGGTAAGCTCAATTCTAGTTCCTTCTTTCAATTGCCTTTCATATGTTTATATATTATTATATTCCATTTAATCCATTAAACTGTCTTCTTGATTTCTTCTTCAACCTTCCATCTTTAATTCGTTTTAGCTTTAAACTTTTTAAATTTTACACCAATTTACTCCTACAAATAAAATACATTATTTGGCACAATCCATAAAATTCATGCTAGAAAAAGACAAATATAAATAATATGTAAGGCAAATAATGATTAATATATATATTTTTGGCCTCACATCAACACCCCACACTTAAACTTTTGTTCGTCCTCGAGCAAACATTAAAGCTCATCTAAAAAATATCATACTAGGAATGTCATCACTTCGGTTGATACAAACAATTAGGTCACATATAAATTTCAAAACATCAAGTTCAATTTCCGATCATTTTGCAAGACATCCAAATAAACAACAAACCTCTAACCTTATAACCTCAAGGAAGGACTTTGAACTCATCAAATTTAAGCCTGCTCACCTACTCTCATCAAAGAAAGCTAATAAAATCACCTATTTATTGTGAAACAAGTGCCCTCACAAAAAGAAATAGTCCACACACTCAATTCAAAAGATTGAATATAAATTAAGGACTTAGCATCAAAGAACAACTCTCACACTCACAAATAAAATTCAAATGTATGCACAAAGAACCATATGCTTGCCAATTTTGTACATCTTCACTAATTAAGCATGCTTGAATATAATCAAATAGGACTTTAATAGATTGTAATGTAGGCTAGGGGATGAGTAGGAAAACTATATAATAATGACTTACACTTCCTTAAGCACTTTGCACTCTTAAGACTTTATCACCCATTATTTTCTTCCCTCTCTTCAACAATTATTTCATGAGTAATTCTCATCATCTCAAGAATGCTTCAATCATTTTTTTTTCTTTACTTTAAGAGGATTTTTTTTCATGTCACATTCTTTTGTTCTTTTTTTTTTTTCATGTCACATTCTTTCAAAGAGGGCTTTTTAAGCACTTTGTAGCTATCATTAATTAACTTTTTCACTAAACAATCCCTTTTTCTTCAGAATTAACAATTAGAATATATCTATGCTATAATGATCAAGGAAGCAAGGTGCAAAAACTAGGGATTCAACAAAATAGTTAAGGGCAAAACATGGCTACCAACAAAAGGGTACAGGCTCAAAAGGGCTAACTAGTGATATAATATCTTGAAAAAGCCAAAATTTACAAGACAAATCAAAGAAAGCCTATTATCATCTCCTAAACAAAGCAACACTTTTTATTTCGCTTCAATAACATGTAGGACAAGTTCTAGACTAAGATGAAAAACATGGAATAAACAAATTCTCACCACACATGACACAAGTATCAATCAAAATGGATCAATTCCACTTCTAAGACAGGCAAGATCATAACAAACTACAAAATAAAGTAAGCTATTTACAAAGTCACAATCATGAGCTTAGATGTCAAAGAATTTACAATTTCCCTATCAATCAAGCATTCACAAGAAAGTACTACTAAAAAATTAGGCCTAAATAACAAGTATCACACCACACAAAAGGGTCTTTTCTTTTCTCTAAAAAGAAATTAAAAGAAAACTTATTACTAAAAATATAAGAGACACTTGGTTGAAAGGGACTGTCCTCAGGAAAAGAACCGAAAACAAAAGCCAAGGAATCCATCCTAAAAAAGAAATGACTCAATAAAACGGTAAAACTAGGAATTCATTCTTTCACCCCACACTTTAGAAAATGGTATGTCCCCAGAGCATCAAATAAAATTTAAAACAAGGGTTATAAAAACTTCCTGAGGCCTTTAGGCCTAGCTAGTAGCATGTGCTCTTAATTTTCATCTAGGGTCATACGCATCCCACACTTAAGCTCAAACATGCTCCTTCGCTTCAAACTTTTGGGTACTTAGATTTCCCCTAATCTGCAAAAATAAGACCAAAAGAAAAAAAGTGACACTAATAAAATAAAAATAAAAATAAATAAAAAATTACACTACTAATTGGGTTTCCTCCTAATAAGCGCCTAATTTAATGTCGCGGCACGGCACAAGTAAGTTCACTACTTTTATTTCCACTTTGAGCTTATGAATTGTACCCCTAACTTTGCATCAAATTTTCAGCTCCTCTCTAGAAGCGGTGGTACAAAGATAAAGGAACCAAGTAATATATGTCGCATCTTGCACTTCTTGGCCCTTATGTGAGGAATGTCATTTTGTCTACATGGACTAAAAAACTTTGGGATGTAGGGGCCTTTTTCCTCATCTATACACTCATCCATTAGTTCAGATGATATAGAAAAGTGTATAGAATGAGATTCAAAAAGCCTCAACTCCAAAGCAACATTTATAAAGCAAATTTGCCACTAGACGGATAGGAACAAGTACAAGCAAGGGGGGCTAGGCCTTACCTTACTAATCCTAGTGAAGTACCTAACTTCTGCTACCTAACAATCATGAAGAAAATAAGAGCTAGAGAGAACTAAGTATATTCTAATCATCATAGAGTTTGTAATACACTCCATAATGATATTACAAATGAGGATGCTTAAATAATGTAAAATTATGTCAATCAAGAAGAAAGTTGCAACCTTTCTATTACAAAAGCATGAATTAAAAAGATTGATTGCCCATCAAAAGTAACTTGAAGTATTTTTTTCTTGTCTTCTTCTTCAAACCTATCCAACAACACTTGATAATTCATACCTCTTTATGGATATATTAGATCTAGTTCAACCTATTGATACTTTCAAATGTTTTTGCTTTGCCTGTCACATTAGTAGGTGCCTTGGAACAAACTCCTCAGTCATTTAACCGTCCCAACTATGTTGTCTTCCTTGTGTCTTCTTTTTTCTTTTGTTGCTTCCATTTCTTTGTTTCCTAGGTGATATATCCCCTTTCCTAGCCACTCTATCAAAGCATTTGTCCATCATATTGTCTTCCTCATCTTCATCAAGAGAATCCTTACCCAAATCAATTGTATTTGACACTAAGGCCCTTGACTCATTCTTCTTTGCAAGCACACATTTTGGCACAAATACCAGAGCTTCTGGACTTAATTTGCTATTCAAAGCAGGTGGTGAGACCTGTTTTTCTTGGATCAAATCATTGTCATTCTCTGTTAACCTTGCTTGGTTTCCAGTAGTCTTCAATAAAGCATCAAAGTTATTCGAACATAATAGGTCCTTTGAGGCATTACTAATATCTTGACTCTTCTCACTGTCATGAAAATTTCCAGCCGGACCCTTTTCACTACATGGAGAGTTATTTTGACTAGTCGGAGAAATGATCCGACTACTAGTTGATTTTTTGTGTGCAACGAGTGTCCAGTTTTTAGTTGGATTCTCATTTTCACCTTGCAAAACTTGCTGCCCAGAATTTTCAGCATCTTCAACATCATATCTATCCATTAGTTTTTGTCCTGTATCCATTAATTTTTGCCCTTAACCAACTCGTGGAGCATCAACCCCAACTTTTGGTGTTCCCCCTGCATTTTTAGTTGCATTAGACATCAAATTCAACCCAACTTCTTTTGATTGCACCTCATTAGTAGCAGCCTATTAGTTATTGCAATCACCTTTTTTTTCAGTAGTTGTTTGAACACCAATATTACTAGTATTAACATCCATTGAGTCTGCACAATTTTGCTTAGAAGCGGAAGCACCAATTATTGATCTAAAGAAGTAGCTTTACTTTGATCGACATCTACAATCTTTATTTTTTCATTTAGTATTTCTCTCGCATCTCCTTGATACTTTTCACTATCGGTAGTACCTTTTAAAGCAACTTCAATGGTATCATCAATTTTTTGGTTACTTTGATTTCTTTTCGAGATCAAACGACAACTATATCCATCATTACCTTGGTGCTTACAATAATTTCAATACAAAGATAGATTATCATATACAATCTCCTGAAACACCTCGATCAACTTACCAAATTTTCCATCCACAAATTTCAACCTTATACGATTTGGAAGCTTTTCCATTAGATCAAGCATAACCTTGACCCTAGCTGTGCTAGGTATTGACTTGATTTAAGTAGCTTTATTTATAGCTATTGGTTTCCCAACTGCTGATGCTATAGACAACAAAGACTTCTTTGCAAACAAATCTGGAGATACGTTCGGTAAAGAAATCCAAACCACACCTAACGTCATTTCCTCCTTAGGGTTATATCCAATGGACCATGGAAAAACCCTACATTGGTGCTACTCTCCATTGTAGAGAAGATAATTAGCTGAGCGAAATAAATCTAGTACATAATCTTCATATTGATCAAATCTCAACAAAATTTGTCTTGGAGAAAGTAAGCCAATTAAACAATTACTCTTGGTACCAAGATGTTTCGGTAAAATTGACCTTAATACCTTCAAATCTGGCGCACCATGGGATAATTTAAACACCACTTCTTCATGTAATCCCTCTTCGATCATAAAGTCTTGCCTTTCCTCCATTGAAAACGTGATAGTAGGTTCTCCATGAATTATTACGATTGATTTTACGATTGTTTTTGAGTTAATTAGGGAAGATTTCTTAGGATTTATAGTATTAGAATTGAAAATTGTGGCGTATGTGGTGGTTTGGGATGGTGGGGCGGGCTGGATAGCCTTGAAAGAAGGTCGTCCAGTGGCCATAGCAGCCATGATAGCTGCGCAATTGCTTCCTATGTAAAAGTCACCAGAAACCATAGGTCAGAAGTTCTATTTCCTAGGCACTGTTTTGTTTCAAGCAACATTATTTACAACATTCTCACTTTTGTACTCTTTCTCAAACGTGGCATCTTCAAGAAAATTGTGATTGCATTGTATCTCCTCCCATTTAGATCCTCAATTTGACTTCTAAGTGCATTTTCAGTATCATAAAACTCATAATTGGATTGTTGAGCGTCAAAAGTATAAACCTTTGCATTCAATTCATTGCTTAAGTTCTGAGTATTCAAGAAAAACATATCAACATCTTGAATGTGCTTCATTTTTCTATCTATAAGGTGTGACATCACATATATGACTCTTTTACGACGCTCTTCATATTCCTCTATTAATTTCTTGCAAAATTCTATACTATCAAAGGAACAAAGATTATTAGCATCATCATGAGAGGGTTTTGGAGTAGGGTAGCAACACACGGTACAACCGACCCACAAACAATGACAAAATTTATAGGATAGAGATGGTGCACACAATTCTCCCTCGGGAATATAATGACATTTTTGCCAAAAGTGAGCTCCTTTGCAATAAGGACAAGGTCTTACCACACATGAATAATCCTCATTCCCGTTCATCCAAAAAAAAGTATTAATTAGTGGAAAAATATGTATCAAAATAAATAAATAAAAAGAAAAAGTATAACCTAGAAGAATAGTTAATTTCTAAGTCCCCGGCAACGACGCCAAAAACTTGTTGCTCCCAATTGCACACTGCAATTGTACGTAGTCGTAAGTAATATAATGACTCTTAAAAGAACCGGATTATCAAACCCAAAGGACATGTCAATTAACTATTTACTAAAGTATACTAGTCTAATTATTTATTTAAGAGTACCAAAAGAATTTGATTTTTATTTGAAAAGAAAAGAATGTAGAAATTAAATACGATTACTTACAATAGTTGAAAAATTCCAGGGCTGCTGCATGCATAGGGTTTCATGTATCACATCTCATGCATGAATTAACTACGGTTATCAAATTACTGATTTACAACAGTGGTAGAGCCAGAAAATTCTTCAAGGGTTTTCAGACTTTGAAAGAGTGAATTTTTTTTAGCAAAGTGGGAGCAGAATATTTTTTAAAAGTGAATTGTTGGAAAAATTTTCATAATTTAAAATAAGTGAACTTTTTATAGTTCAAGAGAATTGTTGAAACTTTTTTCGGACAAATATTTCTGTTTCTTTCCTTTTTTTTTCAAATGATCTGGGCATTTTCCTTTGGGCTTGTTGAAATGCAATAGGCAGGAATAGAACCAAGGACCTTAGTCTCTTAACTGAGCACAATTACCATTGGACCAAGGATATTTGTTGTATTTAATAGTGTTCATATATTTATATATCCACATAATAAATAATATTATATATATATA